>PVKU01012199.1:0-37278 GCA_004027475.1 Anoura caudifer | reverse complement strand
CCAGAAGGAGGAGCAAGGGAGGACACAATTAGTTTCAAGAGGGCTTGGGAGAACCCACTTATCTTGTCAAAATAGAATCTGCAGTTAAGCCATGCAAAGAGAAAGGGAGAGTGAGTTAACCTTATTCCATACTACCACCAAGATTCTTTAGCTCTTCATCACCGTGAGCTAAGTAATCAATATTAAATACGCACCCTCCCATGTAGGACACCTCCCGCAGTTCTCTGTCAGTGCTGCTTTGGAGCAGTGCATTCCAGGGTGGTGGGCGAGGGGAAGCTTCTCCTGGCTTCACACAGGCCTCCAGTGAACTTTCCTCAAAGCGGTCATTCCAAATGCATGAGCAGTAGAACAGACGCAGTGCGCAAGAAATCTCGAACTTTCATTAAAACTCACCTTGGCTCTTTTCTTAGAAGACTGCAATATGACAAAGGAAGGAAAAGAGAGGGCTTTCCTAGTGTTGCACAGAGTGAATAAATATTTTTGATTAGAGTGTGGAAGTGTCTTTTAAACCTTTGGAACCAGCTCAGACCAGGAAAATTACCTGTCACATCACCCACCCTGATTTTTCTCCCTGAATTAGTTTGTCTCATAGCTTCTGGACACATAAAGGCTAAGCTATAGAAAGAAGCAAGAGACTTCAACATGGTTCTATAGTTTTATCTATTATTATTATTATTATTATTAATCAACCATTATCTGTTGGGATCAGTTATTCCATTTCAAATAGCCATGACCGCCAACTATATTTCGGAAACTATTTGATGTCAGTGGGAATGACTACAGGTTACCCCCCAGTGTCTGAAAGTAGAGAGTTTCTGTGAAACCTTTCTTAGGCTGAAATGGCGCCGAGTGAAGAAGTAATCACCGTAGGGCACATCTTGCTAAGGGACACACAAAATAAATCAGGATAAAACACAGATGCTGACAGACACAGTTCAACGCCAAGGCAGCTTGGTGCTGTAGTGCTGAGTGTGGTTTCTGGGGAAGGAGGTTGGAATATAAAACAACTGCTGAACACTCTTCACTGTAAGTGCAAAAGTCATCTTTGGGCTTCTTTCAATCAGTGAAAAGAGGTGCTAACGGAGGTCTTTCGTAAAAGCAAAGTGGCATAAAGCCCGCTTTTGAAAAACAGGGGATGCTTGTATGCCTGAAAAGAGCCTGCGCAGCCCAGGGCAGTTGGAGGGCTGAACCTGGGGCTGGGTGCCTTTGTGCAGTATCTGCCTCCAGTTGAGATCTTTCCATGCCAGTTCCTTCTTCCTTCAGCATCTCTGCTACCAGGTTAAACCGGTTCCTACTAATTACCCATAAACAATTTCATCCTCACCTCCCATGTTGAATTGAAGAGGCGTAGCTCTACGGTTCAGTTAATTTTATTCCATATTGATGACATGCTCTACTTAGGAATCATTTATTTTCAAAAGTGGTATATAACTCTTAATTTATCAGAGTCCCACAAACAGCCCTGGGGATTACAGTCACATTTGCATGCCCATTTTTCAGACAATAAGATTGAGAGCAGATAAGTTGTGATGTGTTCCTGCTGCTCAAAAGGAAGCCTAGACTTGGGGCTTATTTGATGCTCAGCGGCTTTACAGCTCAGGGTGGCGGGCATTCACGCCTGTTTGCGCACAAATGAAAACGACACACCTACAGTCTTCCATTGTTCTTTTAAAAGATCTTTTGTGCTAACTTGATTTGCTTTTTGCTTTCTTTGCCAAATGGGCCCGTCTTACTTCCTATAACTACAGAGAATATATAAACCAAAAGATTCCAAAAGGGTCACCTCAGTTCTTGGTGTGACAGTATGCTTTCTTCTTTCTCTAGGCCCACCATCTGCTCCCCTCAACTTGATTTCAAACGTCAATGAGACATCGGTGAACTTGGAATGGAGCAGTCCTCAGAACACGGGTGGCCGCCAGGACATCTCCTACAATGTGGTGTGCAAGAAATGTGGAGCTGGTGATTCCAGCAAGTGCCGACCCTGTGGAAGTGGGGTCCACTACACCCCGCAGCAGAATGGGCTGAAGACCACGAAAGTCTCCATCACTGACCTCCTGGCTCATACCAACTACACATTTGAAATCTGGGCAGTGAATGGAGTGTCCAAGTATAACCCTAGCCCGGACCAATCAGTGTCTGTCACCGTGACAACCAACCAAGCAGGTAGGAATTGGATCCACTTTATTGTATGATCTAAATGTATATAAAGAAAGGATTTGTGTCAATATCTATGAATGACACTAAAGTTCTACAATTAAAGTAGAATTACATGGATCTATTTATAAACCTGTGAGCTGTGTTATAATACAAAAGACACTTAGAGGGACATTCATTCATTTAGCCAATACTTTTTTGGACATCCACTGTGTAGCACTGTACTGGGAGGTGGAGATTAAATGAAGATCAAGGTAGTGATTTAAACCAGGAGACAGTCCAGTGGCCTGAGTCACTCCATGCTGGACTTCTCTTGTAAGGGACTCATACTGGCCACTTTAATCACAAGGTGCATGGTTGGACATTAGAGCATTTACAGATTATTTAGGATTATAAAATTGATTTTTACCAGTCTGTATTGGTATATTTATATTTGATGTATTTTCCAGCAGAAGCATTCACAGCTATAGTTTTGATCTTGTTTTTCTATTTCAACATTGACAAAATAATCAACATGCAGTTATACCAGAATCACCATATAAATCTGTGAACAATGAGTGCTTTAATGGGCAGCTTTATCTGTGTAGTTGACAAAATTTTCCTTAAAGCACATACTACTTTTGCATCCACTTTCATAGTTGAATCCACAATTGGCATGTGGGGTGAAGGAGAGTTAATTTACCCCATTTCCTGCATCACTTTTCTCTTGTTGTAATCGACATGACTGGAAAACATTTTCTATTCATGAAGCATTTCTGCTGAGATGTTGCAGAACTATTGCAGAACCTTGACTCTCAGGTATTTCAAAGTGCAGAGTAGAATCTAGATTTCTAGGTTCCAGCCCATGACCTGCTCAACCCCATTTCTCCTCTGGAGAAGTTTCCACTCTTTCTCGTGATAATTTTCCATTCTGGATTTCTGCCACATGTTTCCCATTGCTGGCTCCCTGTTCCTTATTTCTGGAGGGTTAAAAGGAACAGGAAAAAGGACTGTTTTTTATCCTATTGTTAGACTTGTAAGCACAACAAACTTTGCTGGGAAAGGATTATAAATTGCCCATAGTTCTATCACCTCTTCCTGCACTTTTCTCTTAAAAGCATGTTTCAATAAGTGCATTCGATAGTTAGGTAAAATATGTCTGTCCTAATTGATTTGCAGCAAGAAGTATTCCAACGTCCCAATCCGAAGTCATTATTTTTCTACTTCCCCCTGAACTCTTTAGAAAAAATAAAAAGTTTAAGGCTTGGGGAAGATTTGAACTGGAGCTAGAAAGGCAAAATTTCCCACAAGGCAGCTTCAGTGATACAAATGTGGCCAGTCTTTTAAAATACGTGGTATGAACAGGTCATCTGGTTATGCTTTTTTATCTTTTAGTTTTTTACTTTCAGGTTGTGAACACTGTTAGTGGTCATTGGTTTGCTTTTTCTATAAAAACTAGTGTGACTTAGGAGGTTTTGATAGCATCACAAATACTGTGATTGCCAGGTTTTCATTAACCCTCTTCTGGAAAAATGCAATGGGAATGCGGTGTGTTGATCCTGAGAAATGCATAGCGTCACTGGTGTCTCTGAGTGAGATGGTGCCAACAAGGTGCGGAGCGATCTTCGAGCCCCCTGGAGAGTCTGATGGGTGATCCAATCAATATTCTTATGTTCAACCCTGAAGTACCTTTTCTCCAAACACATCGCTACTTCATGTTCTTAACTCAATTGGAACTAGCAATGGACGTTTTGAGGCTTTAGTGTACAGGTGAAGTCATTTTCTTTGGCAGAAAACAGCCTCTGGGAGATGTGCTGAGGACAGGCTCGGCTTCCATGGATTTTGTGGGGAGACTTTTAGGACTCTGATACCGCAGGATTCAAGCCAAAAGATTATGTCAACTCCCACCAGACCAGGAGGTGCAAGGAGTGCAAAGTAGGCTAAAGATCCTCCCCCCACCAAGCGGGGAGAGAAAAGGCAATGTTTTATTAAAATTGTAGGTGTAATTCTTTTAGATCTCAGAGAAAGGTGGACAGGGAATTCCTGCAACACACCAAGGCTGTCTTCTCAGCCATGGTGAGCAGTCCTGCCAGGAGGTTTGCTGAACAGGACGAAATTCCAGCTCCTTATTTTAATTTTCATGAAGGGTAACACTGGGAAGCTGTTCAAAATTAAAAATAAATCTTTCAATAAGGAGACCTCCTATGTGGCCAGCCAGAAAGCTTTCACTTAGCAGCGTTGTATATGTGCAGAACGGTGCCTCATTATCCTACCATAATTTGGAGTTCACTAATTCAAAATCATTGGGGTAGTTTATCTTTAATTAACAAACCCTTTCTTCATAGTAGGGCAAATTAATAATGTAGGCCAGAATTCTGGGTGAATGTAGCAACCATAAACTACCAAAGCTCCCCTAAGCATATTTTATATACACAATTATATTCTAATTGTAGTCGTTCCTATCATTTCATTAAATGTAATTCCTTACGGACCTTTATAGGCAATGATGTCTTACTCTAGAAGGAATTCTCAGCATAAGTGAGTGCTAGCATTTACAACCTGGGAGCCACAAAGTTTCATGGCTCTCTGTTTTTGCACTGTTTTTACAGTTTTTTTTTCTTCTTTCTCATTGACAACATATTTAAGAACAAACACAAATCTTTCTAGAATTCCTGGTTTTATCATCACCACCTCTGCGACCACGGATGAACATGATGGTGAAACGATTCGCCCAAGCTAATGTCAGAGCCAGTACCACCTGAAGCCAGGGAGAGCACTGCTTCCTTCCTTTAAAATTATTAGATAGTTAATCTCACTCATGTATTTAGCTTGGCTTTCTCCCCATTCGTGAGAGCAGGCCCTGGGTGCTGAAGTACAGCTTTAACTGGGCTTTGATCCTTTAGTTGTAGAATGTGGTGTGAGTGGGCCAGCCTTCTCACATGGAAATTGAAACCATTCTAACCTAAATCTTACTGTCATGTCTTAGGGGCTATTGACACCTTTTTCCTCCCCTCCTGAGTTCAAACTCCATTGACCCAGAAGACAGGACAAAGGGAACTCAAAATGTCAGCTTTGCTGCTTGCTGATCAACCAATGGAAGGATGTCAGCTTTATATTGGTGGCCAAAGGGTGATGGGCGGGAGCACCACCTGATGTTGCCCCATAGGAAAACATTGGAAGGGGACAGCTCTGGGTGGGGGCAGGGAGGACATAGACAGCGGTGCGGTGATTGGGGCTGGGAAGGAGAGATGGGTGGAAGTGGAAGAGGATATAAGGGAGATACATTGTAATGGAAAAAATAAAGTAAAATAAAATATTTTTAAACAGCATAATGGAAGTTCTTCTTAGAATTGCTTCCTGACATTACAGTCCTAAAGGAACAAAGTGAGAGTCCCCTTGAAAGCTCTTATTTCTCTTCCTCCACTTTCTATCCTCTAGCAACTGCTCTGCCTTTTGTTTAGGAAGAGATGGTTCTGATGTTTATGAAAAATGAATAAGCAGACTGCTGGGTGATTTGTTTTCTAGATGGCTTGCCTTCAGTTTACTCTTTCTTAAGTGGACCATCTCAAGCAAATAAATACAGGCTGTGTCACTAGGAGAGAGAAAGGCTGTTTAAGAGAAATAAGGTTTTCCTGGCCAAGCAACAGAACTGTGCATGTGTTTGCTAAAAATGCCGTGATGGCTGCCGGCAGCTCTTAATACCACAGCCTGTTTGTCCTGCGCCGCCCCAGTGCCCCCACGCCCGTCTTCCAGCTATGGGGTGGACCATTCTCTAGGTGGTGTTATTTTAAGTCATTGTGAACTTCTATGGCTGGAATTCTCTACTAACTCAAAATTGCACCCGAGGGCAGTGATTGTTGATTTTTATTTTGTATGTGACTCTGTTCCAGATACTTCACAGGGAAATACATCTTCTAATCTGTCCTCGGGACACTTGTGGTGTCATAGTGACAAAGAGCTTGAACACTCCGAGTTTGCAGTTCAAATGTTTGATGGATTGTATAATTATTTGAACCTAGCTGATCTCTAAGAATCTTTTCCAGTCCTGAAATTCCGTGATTCTGAGAATATAGACAGGAGCTCTGAGCATGAAGAAGGGGGGTCATTTCCCTCTGATGACCAGAAACTGGCTCTAATGGCAATTCTAAGAGTGGGGAAAATTCCAAAACTTCTTCAGCAGAATTATCAGAATACATCTGAATTCTGCCTTCCCTTCACGCCTTTAAGTCCCCACCCTGCCAGACAAAGTATTTACTCCGAAGGGCAAAACAGAAAGCTAACTGTGCCTCTAGTGCAGTTACTCCAGGCAATGTCTGGGGACATTTCTGGTGGTCCCAACTGAGAGGAGGGCATGTGCTATTGCACCTCGTGGGTAGAGGCAAGGGGTGTCGCTAAACATCCCATCGTGCACAGGACTGTCCCCCACAATGAAGAATTATCTGGTTTGAAATTTCTGTGGTGCCAAGAGTGAGAAACTCTGCTCTAGTGGTATGTTTGGGAAACAGAACTTGTGGCCTTGGCAATGACCACTTGGTGAAGGTTCTCTCATCAACTTGTCTTAGCTTGGTTCCACTGCTCTGTGCTGGGGACCTAATGCTCTCAGTGGGCAGGCAGTTATACAAGGCCCTTTGGGGCCTCTTGAGAAGAATCCCAGTTGCTTTCCCATCGGATGAACCAGCGCTGCTTGTTGGAGTGGCTTTGTTCTCTAGGACCGACAATTTTTAAAAAATGCCGGGAAATACCACACTGACGACACAACACCTTTTTATAATGCCACTGCACATAGTAGATGTTCAATACCTGTTGGCTGATTAACACCTTTAGGTACAGTGAAAACAATCAGTGAACCCTGTCGAGTAGTGATGAATTTAATATAACCAAAATAATGAGTAGAGAAAAGAAAAGAACTAAGTACAAGAAGCATACTGTCTTTTATTGTTCAACTGGTAATATTTCATTTCTTTCCTTCTCTGCCATCTTTTAATTAGACCCATTATGTTATTTGAGTGAGATAATGGAGAACAGTGGGAATTCTCATCCCTACTGGGTATAATTGCTACCTGTCTTCCAGACGGTAAGAGGAAAGCTTTAAGGAGATGGTAGGAGAAAGGGAAGCATCTTAGAACAACTAGTTGGGTAATGTGCTCTAAGTACGGTGACCCCAAGTTTTGTGAGTTTTGAAGCTTAGACAATGTTATGGTGATTTAAAAAAAAGCCTACAAAATTACAGCTATCAAATGAAGAATAGACCAAATTTCTTTAGTTTTAATGTACATGATTCTGCCTCTGCCCAGATTGAAATGAATGTCCTTGTCAGGTAAGGGGACTATTGTGTAATTATGCCTAAGAGTAGAAGGGAACAAGAAGGAGATAAAGCTATCAGGAGGTCCAGTTTGGCCTCATTGGAAAGACATGGAAGCACAAGGTCATAATGTAACGGTTCTGGTGTGAGGGACAGTGCTGGTGGGGACCTGGGGTGTGATTTCAGATCAAAGTAGGAAACAGAAAGACTCTGTTGGTGATTTTGAGAGTGGGAATGGAATGTTTAGCCCAAGTGACTTGTGACCAAGACCGAGGCTTTTCTGTGGGCTTGCAAAAGAAGGGGAAAAAGCTCCGTTGATATTTTTGAGGCACAAATCTCTGGCTTGTGTCAGTGCCCTAGAGCTGGGTTGGCAAGTTGTGACCCAAAGGTCAAATTTTGATTCTCCACCTGATGTTCTCTAACTCACAAAGAATAGTTATTCCATTTCTAAAGGATTTAAAATAATCAAAACCAGAGTCACACTTTGTGGCATTTGGATATTATACAAAATTCACATTTCAGTGTCCATAGAGAGGTTTTTATTGGAACAAAGGCCCTCACATTCACATTGTCTAAGGATGCTTCTGCCAGGCAGCAGCAGACTCGAGTACCTTCCACAGAGTGAGCGGCCTGCATAGCAAACGTACAAGGTGGGGCAAAAGTAGGTATACAGTAGTTCATGTGGAAAAAATTGCAACAGTTGATAAATAATTACAGAAGAATGAACTGCGTTTTGCCTCCTCGCAACTGTAAATCAGATTTTGCCATACCCTGCATGAACCATCTTGCTCTTTAGATGAGAAAGTTTGCTGACCCCTGCTCTGGAATACTAAATCAGGAATGAGGACCAATCAGAAAGGAGGTGGGAACGGTGCAG
Organism: Anoura caudifer; assembly: GCA_004027475.1. NCBI lineage: Eukaryota > Metazoa > Chordata > Mammalia > Chiroptera > Phyllostomidae > Anoura > Anoura caudifer. The sequence goes on along the minus strand of PVKU01012199.1, from coordinate 28,966 downwards.
AAATGTTGCTGTCACTTGTTGGAAAGGGCTCAACAAAGGATATGGCGGACGAGCATTTAGGTTCATCTGACCGTGGAAACAATTTCGGTATTTGGAAAGAGCACCCTCTTTTTTCCTCAGACATTTTAAGTATGTCAACAAGATTCCACAAAAATAATTTAGATTTCAAACACGCCTTTGCTTTCTTGTGCTTCACGTGTCCAGCCGACGACACCCGGTTAAGCGCCTGTGGCGGAGCAGGCTTGACTGTTCTGGTAGGGCAGTGTGCTGAGTCTCTTGAAAACCTGCGTTCTTAGCACTCACTGTCCTGGGGTTCTTAGACAGTGACAGCAATTTTCTGTGCAAATACTAACACGCGCTGCCCTTCCCAGGTCTCCTCACTGAAATGGTTTCTCATTTGCCTGCGATCTTAAGTACATCTTATCATTATTTTTCTTACTGCCAAGAAATTTAAAGAAAAAAACACATGATGAAACTAGTGAAATCCATAAGTCAGAAATCTTTCTAAAGACAATTAAGTCTTTCAAACAAATAATAAAGCAGTTCCATTGAGAGATTCTGTTGAAAAGTTGTTGAGCATCCTCAGAACAGTTGACTCTCGATGAACACAAGTTTGAATGGGGCGGGTCCACTTATACAAGGATTTTTTAAAATATATACTGTAAAGATATTTCATCTTTCTTATGATTTTTCTTAATAACATTTTCTCTCTAGCTTACGTTATTGTAAGAATACAGTATATAATTCAAATAACACATAAAGTTATGATAATCGACTGTTTATGTGATCAGTAAGACTTCTGATGAACAATAGGCTATTAAGTTTGGGGGTGTCAAAAGTTAAAAGTGGACTTTTGATTGCAGGGGAGTGGAATCCGTACCCCACCCCTCCCCCACGTTGTTCAAGGGCCAACTGTAGATAGTATGTAATTGTTGGGACGATTCTCTAAAGTAGAAGCTGGTTTGAAAGTCTTTGCTGCGCCTGAATAAATGTACAACGGGCTTCAGAGAGGCCAGGCTGTGGTTTTTCTCACTGACAGCTCTGATCTGGCCAAGGGCTCCTGGCTTTGTTCACAGTGCCTAGGAAATGTGCATTTAAAAAACATGCACAATTTTTTAAAAGGGAATAGTCTTTTGATTCTAACTTTATACATAAAGTAATTTTATGTTTATAGAACATTGTTACCACCCCTATCATCATTATGCAGACTCACTAGTTATGATCATAGTTAAGGATAATATAAACCTTTTCATATACGATGGTGCAGCTTCTGGTGTGTGGCACCAGGGTTCGTGAATCTGTATTCAGTGTGGGTGCCTCACGTCCTCATGAGGAGAAAAAAATAAAAGCCTTCCGAAAGAACCTACTAAATTATCCTGCTTCAAGGCTGACTGAGCAGCATGGACAAATGTCTACAGAGCCTGTGGTAATTATTGCATATAAATAAAAAATGGGTTGCATTTCTTTTTAAGATGAGAATATGTCACTCTCGAAAAATGAAAGTTTTATTTATACAGCCAGGACTGAGAACACTATTTTTCCTGATTCCTGCTCCTTCACTCTTACGTAGATAGGCACACATGTTCATCTGTGAGAAGAGAAATCCATTCAGCAACATTCACTCTAACCACTTGACAGTCTAATTCTGATTTGTCTTTTTATTTCTCAGAGTTGTGCATCTTACTTTGAATGCCACCGCCAATTTCTACACCCTGTCTCTGGGGAAGCCATCAAAGGATTTGAGAAATAAGTATCCGACCAAGATGAGAAATGAACAAGGCAGGGGCGAGCAAAAGTCTTAGATGGGCTTCTAAATTGTCTATCTGTTCCTCCAACTGGCTTAATTAATTACTGTCTCTTTAGAGGAGCCAGAAAAGGCTCTAGATTCCAGTTTGCAATTGAACATCTATAAAAAGATCCAGAGAAACTTTATCAAAGCTTCCATTAACCCCTACCGATGTCTTCAAAGATTTTTTTTTCCTTGAAACACCAGGAAAACCAAAAGGCGTGCTGCAGGACTAATCCTGCATTGAGAGAACTCTACAGGAACGAATTAAAATGCTTGTCTCTGTCACTCCAACGTACAGAGCTTTCTCTGAATTTCAGCATCCATGAGCTCTTTCATGGGGGTGTACAATAAGAGAGCATTCTGTATGTGGTCTTCAGGTAAAGACTTGTGAGTGTTTTTCTAGGTTTTATGTTTTAATCCATCGAGATAAGCAAAGCTTAGCTCTATCTGCCATTATTGAAGAGATCTCTTTTTTAGTGAGTCTTCCCCCAATGTCTGCCTTTCACCCCAACGCACGCACGTGAACACACATACAACACACTTTTTCCATTATTGCCTGTGAAGAATAAGTTTTCATAGGCTGCCCCAAAACTCAAATAACCGACAAAGAGAGATGATGCCAGACATCAGCGTGGGCTCATGCCTAGTGAACACCGTGGCTCTGTTGGGAAATGTCACTAACGATTGGGTCCCACACGCGGAAGTCGGTACCCTGAGTGCTGTGGGAAGCTGGCTGAACAGTCCACAGTGGCTGCTGATATAGACACATAGCTGAAGGAATAAATCTTGTGTTTAATTCCTTCTTTCTCTATTCTGATAAATTGGTCAGTCCACCCTAATGGAACTTTATTATGGCATTCCTAAATAGGTCATTTGTTTTTGTGTTTTGACAAAGCACAAGTGTTCCTTTAGAACATATAATCTACGTAAATGATCTTACAGGAGAAATGGCAGTGATTTGAAATATTTGTTCTATTTTGCTATCACTCTTGGAAAGAGGGAGGGACAGAAGAAGAGGAAGTTTGGACCATTTCCTTCTGCCTGGCGTCTTCCAAATGATAATCTACGTACATGAATTTCTCATGCAATTTGGTCCTCACTGTCAAAAGTCCTCTTTGATGAAGTCTATGGGTAGATTATTTTTTAAAAATCTTATCTAGGAACCTTTTGTTGGTGACCAGTGCATATAAATAACACTTAAACATGTAGTTTCAACTTCTCAGCTAAATAGGGACCTGCCACCCAGAAGTTTGTTGCATGCACTCAGCTTGGACAAGATCCATCCATTAGAACAAACACTGTAAGGGGCAGGCTCACAATGACTCCCTGGAGAGTTGGTGTTGTCTAGATAACACACTGCAAGCTGTAAAGCTGCCTTCTGAATCAACTCTATTAAGGTAGATGAGGGCAAAGCTTTCTCCACGTTCCCTTATCAAAGCCAGGGCCACAACATGCAAACAGATAGTGATTTTGAATATGCAACAGGCTGAGAACTTAATCAGATGTTCCTCCCACTCTTCAAAATAATAGAGGACTTCTTTTTTTCTTATCTGAACATTGCAGATGATCCTAAGAGTTGCTAGTGGAGCCTTTCTTGCATGGAATTCCAAACCTGACCCCAGTCCTACAGGGCTCTAGGAGAATATTTTCGGAGGCTTGGAAATTCTTGAAGCTAACATCATTCATTTCTCCTCATTTAAAATAGGAGCAGAGTTGTCATTACAGCATGTAATTGAAATTCTTGTTGCTTTGTTTGCCACTGAGGAGCATAAGTATAGCCAGATCTCTCCCTTGTGAAAATTAAGAGTATATGTTACTCATCAGAAACAGTGGTCATAGGTTTAAAAAGCCACACATCATCTTCGGAGACCTTATTGTAGACACCAGTGCTGAGTAGTCAGCTAATTCGGGTATGGCTCTAAGAGGCTGTTAATGTAGTTAAGGAATCTTTATATCATATAAAGTGTATTGTTTGGGAAGAATGATAGATGTGAAGCCCTTTAAATCTCATTAATTCTTCAAGGTTGTGACTTTAACTGTACATGTTCTTTGGATGGTGGCTTTTTTCCCTTTCTCCTTCTTCCTTCCTTTCTCCTTCTTTCAGAGCACACACAAAATACTAAAACTGAAGCCCTGCCCTAGTGTCTTTCTTGGAGACCATGTTGGGAAACTATTTCTATGTGAGCAGTTGTTCTAATAAGGTCCTTCCGGTATTTACAGATGGACTCCTGGGTGGAGTCAGTAATACTGAATTTCACACTTCAGCAAATTGTATTAAAGACAGGCTCCAGTGAGATGCTGTGAGCCTCCGAGTTTTAAAAAAATTCCAGCCCTCAAAGTTACTGCTTTCCTAATACATTCTTTGTTATTCTTTATGACTGCAAAATTCATCTTGAATTCTCAAGCACAGATCCAGTTGGAGACATCTATTGGCCTTAATAATATTTTAAAATTTAATAGCTCTGTTGTTTCAGCCCCAGTCTTATAATGCCTGTAGGAGTTTAAACTATCTGGCACATACAATTTATGTATCTGGCTGATACCCCAAAATAAAAAAAAATAATAATCCTATGGTTGCAAATTCCCAAGCTTAAAATCCCTTCTCATAAATTATGCTCCTTCTCCTAACCTCTATCATAGCTTTTAAGAGAATTGCCAAAAAGATAGAGTTTCAAATAGGAGGCCTGCAAGAGTATCATTTCATGGCCACATTTTTGAGAGCATAGCATGTGGTGACCATTTGTACATGAAGCATTTTCAAAATGTGCTGGTTGTAATTTAACCCAAAGGTCTCTGTGTCTCTTCTCTCCACTTACCAGTCACTTCTTTGTGCTTGTCTACATACCAGGCAAGAAACTGGACAGGAAATAGTTGGCTACAAGTAAAACGAAGGCTTCCTTAGGTGATACTAAAAGCCAATTTCTCAGCATTCTAGGGTTTGTGGATATGGTCCCCTAAACATTTCGATACCTTGTATTCAGAACTGTCCCAAACTTCTATGCAGTGAAACCACACTTCGATTGCAATTAAAATGGAGAGTCTCAGAGCTTCACTTGGATGCGCTCTCGCGCGCTTGCTCTCTCTCTCTCTCTCTCTCTCTCTCTCTCTCTCTCTCCTCCTCCCCCCTCCATCTCCATCTCTTCCATTCTACTTTATCATCCCAGGTCATCACTTCTCAGCATTTACTTCTTGTTCTTTAAGCCAAGCAACATTTGGACAGTGAAAAATTCTGAGTCACATAGAGCACATAGATTTGCAATGAAAATTACATTGAACCGTTCCCTCCGCCTCTCTCACCCTGTAGGTGGTAATCTTCAGCCTGTAATTCCATGCTCCAGTGTATTCTTTGTGAGACATTTTTTATTTCTGTTTTTCCTTCTATAGTGCCCATGTATTCCAAAGTGAAATAAGAAAAACAACAATGAGTTACTAAAAAGGTAGTTTCAGAGATAAAAGTGACGATGGCTGGTGAAAATGCTGGCAAGTTAAGGAGGTTATAGCCTTAATTTATGGACACCATGACTTTTTGGAGCTACTCATGTGGTCTTTTTAAACAACCATAGGGAAACACAGCTATCCTGTTCCATCTGCGTATGCGGTGGGGAACTGCATGGCTCAGGGGATGACTAATGGGACTCTGGACCTTTCTGTCTTCAGGTCACTTCCCTGAATCTGGACTCCATCATAAGTGGTCCAAGGCCCAGCCATCTGGCAGCCATTGAGTGGCTATGGTAATGGAATTGGTCTCGGTCCAGGTCTTAGTCGACAGGTGTTCACATCATAAGTGACACTAATTGACTTCCTAGTCTTTCAACTTGGAAGATGGTGGACCGTCACAGTGATGATGTTGGGGAAGGAGTTATTCGTGATATATTCAGACTCCACTGAAAGCCAAGGAACCCAGTGCCTTGAGTGGGCACCAACCTGGCACCTGGCGAATATTGTACTTCTCTGTCATGGGTTCCATTAGCTTCAGAAAGAAAAAAAAAAAAAGAATAGAAATCTAATTTCAAAAGGTTCCCGATACCTCAGAATGGCTAGTGCTGCTCTTCTGAGGTTGCATAAGCATCACAGGCTGAGGCTTTTCTCTTCATTTTGTGTTCTAGTGATTCAAGGTCCTCTACGAAAATTACATATAAGGGGAAACAAAAGAACATTGGACTCTGGGCTTCTATGATAATATCGTTCAGCCTACCTGCTTTTATTTCTTTAATTTTCTCTTTGTTTGGGGGTTGACTACCAGGTCATTGCTATGAATAAGTTATGAGTGATACTCTTTGATGGAGAATTTAATAAGGCTATTTTCAATGTCCTTGTAAAGTGGAGACCAATGTGAAAAACTAACTTTGAGGCTCTTTTATTAACCTAAATTTCAAAGCAAGGAATTCAAGGAACTTCATCCAACCATATGCTTTTCTGTTGTTCCAGGTATGTGAATGAATCCAGACTAGTTAACATTTATTCCCTCGCACTTGGGGACATGATCTGAGAGTGATTTGCTTGACTTGGAAGTGATTATTGGTACAATAGTATATTAGTGTTATTAATATTTTGTCCCCTGAAGTTTCCTTGGTTTATTTAATTGCCTTTTTTAGAACGGCACAGATGATTTGAGTGTCCCTGTAGCAAGTGGCAAAACCACACTCTTGAATTAGTTATCACGCTAAAAAGTAAAGATGACAACAGCCATGTTAGATCTATTTATTGAAGCAGACAGGCTCTTTTAGTGGAATGATCAATGTCTTACCCTTTTTTGAAAGGCTTTTCAGGGGAAGGAAATTGTCAAGCATCTCACAAAAAGTAATGAACAAGGCTTTTTATTGGTCTGTTTCTGGAGCAGGCTTTTAAGCATGTCTGCCTGTAAATGTGTGGCAACCTGAGTGTGGAAAGTAAAAGGCAAGAGCAGAGATTTACTGGGTGTATCTATCATCCTGGCTTTTAGAGTCTTTGTGATTAATACATCTTTAATTGGGGACTGATCTAGACGCTTTGGATGTCAGAAAGCTAAATGTTGCAGCATTGTCTCATGGCTCCTCACACAGCAGGACGATTAGCAGCTGTCTGAGTAACAAAGAGAACCTGAAGCCCGAAGCACAGCCTTTATTTTCCGGATTTGGGATGCCTGGAGCTCCCCCAGTGGAGTTGAAAGCTAAAGGATCCTGGCCTGGTTCACAGCCACTCATCTTTCTCTGCTGTGCTGTGTTTCTGCCCAACAGGGGGGAACCTTTGCTTTTCACCATCCTCCTCTGTGGTCTAGATGAATTTTGGAGGGCATTGTTGATCAAGGAGATGCTCACTTTGCCCAGTCTAACCAAGACACATCTAAAATAATTTCAGCTGAAAGTTCACCCTAGATACTTTCCGCATACGGAGGCACAGTGAGAAGATTCATCTTCTCAGAGGCCTTAAGAGAAAAATGCTCATTTCATTTTTTTCTTATCACTGGCTTTGACCCATTTTCTTATCTTAAAACAGTTGTCTTGCTCAGGATAATTCTTATAAATCGCCTTCCAGTGGACAGACTTGTTTTCCTGTTTGCTTGGAACTGGCATTCTTACTTCTCAGGAAATACATGCTGGATCCTGCCATGTTTCTGTTGACAGGAGCTGGGCCATCCTTCTGAGAACCTGGCAACACATTTCTTAGCAAACAAATAGGAAGTAAAACAAGCAGCTCTCAGGCAAAACAGAAGACATACTTGAACTGCATCAGAGATGCTTGGGTGCTTCTTAAGTCAATTCCCAGTTCATTCTGGGTGACATGGGTCTTGGTTTCAAGTTTAACTGCCACTCACTTCTAATTTCACAACTAACGATGTGGCTATACATGCAGTAATGTTAATTCCAGATAGCAGCTATTTTAACATGTAAAGTAGGCCTTGGAGTAATGAACTTTCTCTACTGCAGAGAGCAGGGATTTCTGTACGGCTCAGGCATTAAGCATGATCATTAAAGAGCTACCCCCAAAAGCCCTGATTTGCAAAAACTCAGATCTTTCATTATGTCTTTAGATCCATCTGTCTAAAGATTTTGGATAAGTCTTTCTAAAATACTTCACCTCTAATATTTAGTCAATATTCTTATTTGTTTTTAATACTTCTATAGTGAGATATATACATATCAAAACAGTGGGCAAGGTTCATGTGTATGGTCAATAAATTAATGCAGGGCAAATACCAGGCCAAGGAATATATAGCATTGCCCACCTTCCAGAAGTTTTCTTTGTGCCTCCTACTTCTCCTCTAACTCCAAGTGCTATCATTTCATTTTGTAATTGAACTTCTCAGTTTTAGATCAGTCCCTTTTTAGCTCTTTTAGGTAGCTCTAACAGAAGGTGACTCGTCATCAAAAGCTTTAGTGTCGTCCGTGAACAGCAGTCATGTTTACTCTCCACCAGGCTGCTGGTGACCAGGAATAGAGAATAGATAGCCCCGCACCTGACACGCAGCGGACCTAAGATTGCTCTGTCACCGATGCTGCTGTCCGTGCTGTGGGAGAACAAGCCATTTAACCCTCCAGCCTCTAATTCCTCATCAGTGAGAAGGGAGGCTGGAGGCTTTCTGTAGATCAGTGATTGGTAATGTGGGCTCTGGGACCTGGCTTTCGAATTTACCACTTACATGCTGCCACTTGGGGCAAGCTATGCAAACCCTCTGTATCTCATTTTCCTAGTCTCTAAAATGGATATAATAATAGTGTCTGCCTCATAGGGTTTTTATAAAGATTGTGTAAATTAATCCATGCAAGACATTTGCAGCAATGCTGTAGAAAGACAGTAGTTACCCACAGAATTTGTGTGCCGTATGTGTGTGGTTACAGACTAGTTGTGTATGAGGGAGGATCACGTACATTTGTGTCTAGCAGGCTTGATTTTAAAATTAAAATTCTATAGCTTTGGTTAAATCATTTAATTTCTTTGTGCTGTGTGAGTTTCCAAATATGAAATCAAACATGATAATTATAACTACTTCAGGGAATTGCGAGGATTAAATGATTTTAAATATGGGAAAGTGCCTTGCAGAGGAGGCCAAAGGCATCTTTTTGCTCATTCTTCTGTGTTGGGCTCTGTTTCATATCAACTGTGTAAGCTGTTAACTGTGCAACGAAGACTAAGCAAACTCTTTTCTAAAAAGAAAGCCCAACCCGGCCATTTTGAGAACCCCACTGTCCTTTCCCATTTAACATGAAAATAAGCTCAGTTGAGTATCTTAGCCCAGTATTGTGTGATTTGGTGAAACTCCTTCATGCTAGAAGACCCGTGGCTGTGACTGTGTCCCTGCAAAGCTGCCCGGTGGCCTCTACATTTTCCCCGCTCACCAGTAGGGCGAAAATGAGCAGATATCTGCTCGCTGTGAACGCCCGGAGCTGGAGTTTCTGCAGGGAACCCGAAGGCCATCCAGGCAGCTCTAAACCAAAGCTCAGCCATCTGTAGGCCACAGTATTACCACACTGTATTTTAGTTAATTAACATATGAAAGTGTTATTATATGAATATGCCTCTTTTTTGCTGAATGAGCTTTACTTGACCTGGGTGGGTATGTATTGTAACCTCAAATGTCAGTTAGCTGTTTAATGCAATAGAAAATTATTTCTTGATCAGCTTGCATCCAGTTAGTGGGGCAAGGGGAGGCTCGGTGAGGGGCTTCAAAGACGGGCCTGGGTGAGCTGACAGATTGTAGGATAGAGATGATGGAGGGCCCCAAGGGAGCTATTTTTAATGCATCAGGACTAGAAGAGGGATCACTTTGATCCACATTCCATGGCCCAGAACTCAGTCACATGAACTGCAAGACGTGCAAAGGGGTCTGGGAAATGCAGTCCTTGTCTGAGTAGCCCCATCCCGGGGAAACTGTCTTTATGGGAAGGGAGCTCCCATCTTTGGACAGTTAGCTCCGGAGACCAATCCCAACACCTCCAACTTCCTCATGCAAACACTAAATGTAAAGGCTAAGAAGAGCATTATTTAAAACGTTGTTGAGAGCTCTCTATAAAGGACTTGTCTGACACATTCTGCAACCCATCTCTTGGGAAAAATAAGTAAAGTGTCTCAGTTAAATGATCTGTACTCTTGAATCACCTAGTTAAAACATCCTTAGTGTCCCAAAATCAGATTCTGAAAATCACTGGGGCTATGTACCTGCTGTATTCTTTGGTTAAGTGTTACTCTGCCCTGCTTTGTATTACTGTATTCGTTTAAAACAGACTCTATGCATTGACCTTGGTTATCATTGTATGGGAAAAAAATGCACTCCTCATACATTAAGTATAGGCCTAATTAATATTAATATTTCCATATTTAAATATAAATGAACTTTATTTAATTCAGAGTCTTCTAAAGGTTTTAATTAAAAATTTGGTTCTAGGCCTTTTGTTGAAGGAAAATAATTCCATATCAATTCTGGAACAATCAAGTTTTTCTATACCTTTTGTTGGTTGGTTGGTTGGTTGGTTGGTTTGAAAAACAATTTCACTCCTTGGCTAAGAGAAAATGTGCTTAGGTGTTTATAAATGATACATCAGCTAGAAGTGTGAGGCGCACAGCTGAGGTTTTATGACATCAATGACGTATCCAAGGAGGGTGGATGGGAATTGAGTCTTTTAATGATTTTTACCTAAAAAATAGTGGAGGGCTAAGCCAGCTCATTGAATGTAGTGCAGATGCGACCCCGTGCACAGGAAAGTTCTCTGTACATTGCTGAGCACTATAAAGTACTGCAGTGATAATTGTGAAAAAAATTACTGAGTGCTTTTTGGTGCCATAGATAGTGCGGAGCTCAGAGAAATCCTGTCCTCCCTTTGGTGGGATGTGGAAGAAAGCAATTAATATTAGCTCCAGAGTTCTTAGCATCTCTGCAACAGCAAAACCCTTAATCACAAGGATATCATTAGTGCTCTGAAGCATTTAATTTTGATGCTTGACAGCATTTTAAAATGCACAAACCTTTGATAAAGAGCAAATCAGAGTTCGGAGTTGAAATGAGAAAGAAAGGGGGAACAAAAAACACCTTAAGCTCCGAGTAATTAAATTTAAATAATGCTATTTGCATTAAGTAGAGACATGTATAAACTGTGGGTTTATTTTTTCTATCATTGAAAGACCCCTTGAATAAACATCATCTCTTTAAACTCAGGGCCCAGGAGGGGACAGTAACCCTGCTGTGGTTACCAAGTCATCTTTCCTCCGAACGCTGGGCATTGTGCACCACTGACATCCACACTTTAGGTTTCTTGACTTTCATAAAGGGCTTTCTTCACTCATTCTTGCCTACAGGCTGGAGACCTTTCTTTTCATCTTTTTTTCCTTTATTTCTTATTCCCTCCGCCCAACTAATCTGAGCCAGTAGTGAAATGCAGTCTATCTGTTTCAGCTAATTTCACGCCCCCCCCCCCCCCCACCATCCAAGTTCTGCCAAACTGCTTTTAATTCACTGCCTGTGATGCTGGACCCAAGAAAATAGTTTCATAGCCCACGAGTGAAGATTTGTAGTGACTCTGTCCTCCCTTTCTTTTCTCCCTATCTCTTTTTCTCCTCTCCATTCTATTTGGGTGTCACAAGTACCAAATTTGCTGCAGTAAAATGGCTTGTAGGTGTTTAATGGCAAGTCATTGAGGAAGTGAATAAAAGAAAATTACACCATTCACACCAGTGGGGAGCAAGGAGAACTGCTGAGCTTTGAACCAAAGAAAGTTAAATTTACTATTTTCTTAAAAGGAGCCACCTCTGTTTGACATCAAAGCATCTCTTGTAATTCTTCATTGTGAAACGCACCACTGTTAGAAAGCCATGATCCAGCCCCTAATCTGTGCTGTTTCTGTTTATCAAAAACACACACAGAGATAAAACCCACATGTGCCTTCTGGATGCATTGTGGTCTGCTCTCAAACCAAATGGAGCCACAGGCACATAGCAAATGGGGATTTGATTTGGAAAGCCCCCCCCCCCCCCCGTTTCCCTGGGAAATGTAGAATGGTGAATGCAGAATTATTTGGGGGGTAAGGGAGTTTATCTTGGCTTTCTAGTAGAAAGCTCAGATCATTCCACCGCCAAGCTGTGGTGAGTTTTTCCTTTTACTCTCTTTCACTTTTGCTCCAACTTAAAAAAAAAAAAGATATTTTACTGCCCTTTTATTTGTTTCCAATAGGTGTGTGGAGACAGTCTGTTCCACGTGCTTAATCTTGCTGCCCTTCCCCTGGCCGCGCGGGGCTCTTTACTCTGATACCCTGACCCTTCAGCAATGATGTCCTTCCGTGGGGATTTCAAGGACAAGGATGGTGGCTAATGGCTTCTCAGCTTATACTAGTGCATCTTTGGAGAAACTCTGGGTGTCGCAGAATTATAAAACAAGGGGGACACTCGTGGTTCTTTTTGGATTTAGGATTATGATTTAGGGGTGGATCTCAACACCACTGCACCTTCATGATGAGAATGTCAGGAAAACTATTTGCATACATCCCCCAGGTACAACGTTGAACTACTGAGTGGATTGTCAACACCTTACTCAACCAAAAGAGTGGTGCATCAAAATGCTACCTGTAACAAATGCACTAAAACTAGTTTTAATGTAAACTTCCATTTGAATGACATTTTACAGGCTGTGCGTTTGGAAAAAGTTCAGAAGCATCACATATTGCATAGAAAACAGACTCTGTTTATAATTAGAATTGTCATTTGCTCCCTTCCTAATTGTCAATATCTTAGTTAACCTAAATAACAAAACCAAACCCACAAAAGGTCATCCAAAACAGGTGCAGATAAAAAGTTGTTTTAGGGATGACTTATTTCTGGTACTTTGTATTTAGAAAACCTTTTTTTTTCCTGTCTCCAAAGTATATTTTAGATCTATATTAACATTTAGTTCACTTTTATTCACTTGACTAATTTATAGAGCCCCCACTATGTGGCAGACGTGATCTTAATGGGGACAGAGAGATGAACAAGGTAAGCCCCTCCCCCACCTTATGGAAGGTGCAGTCCAATAGCTCACGTGGCTGTATCAGGAAGGGAAGGCATCTTACAGATGCAAGAACTGAGGTGAGGAAATTTGAGTAAGTTGCCCAAGCTGGCAACTAGTAAATACCAAATTTGGAATTTTTATCCAAAATCCTTTTAAAATCTATTTCTTGCTCCCAACGAGTTATTAAAGAATACTTTAAGTATGTGGATCAAATAATGGTTTCATCATTCCCTCATTTCATATGTCCTAGATGAGCACTCAGCCCTCAGAGACCGAGGGTGCTGGTGATTTCCTGGAAATTCCAGTTATGTATGGAGCAACTCTGCGCAGCCTTCCTTTTTCCCTTTCTCCCCCTTCTTTGTCCCTGCAAATCATAAGTGTACTCCCAACCTTACTCTAACCCCTTCTGTGGTTCTTTCTGCAATCCACAGTGCATCTCTCCCTATTCTGACTTCTTGTCTCAGTCGCCATCTGTACTTAGCCAAATACGGGCATCTATTGGCCGTTGGAAATTCTGCTTCAAAACACTGAAAATTAAGAACTTAATTGAATTAAATCACAAACTTTTTTACGAACTACCCTTTAGTAGTTCCTGACTTTGTAATTTTTACATCTATCAGTCACCTTTCTTCAACCGTACATGCCAACTAGCATGAACACCTCTTCTTGTCTTGCACTGTGTCAAAGTTCTAGCCATTACAGAATTGCCTGCTTATGTCCACCAGCACACAACTTTGCTTAGAACAAGCATCTCTTTAGTGAAGGGTGTCTGGGTGAATAGGAATGCTTTTCAATCTAAGACACGTCTCTTTCTTTAAGTTAGGGTGCTGATGTCAGCCCTCAGCTTCCTCTTGGCTTTTCTGCTGATGCTGAAGCAGGTACATGGTGCGTCTAAAGATACAGTGTGGTGAGGAAGCACCCACCCCTTACTGCTCCCCGTCTCTATGAGAGAACTTGGATCACAAGAGGACATTTGTCACGACTGTCTCCTCGTGAGTTCTAGAAAATGGGTGCTCTGAGTTGACATTAAAGAGTATCTTCTCTGTGAGGCTATTATAAAAATTCCCTCATCTTTTTTTTTAGTTGAGAAGTCTAAAGAGTAAGGTGGTACCTGATCTGATACCAAAGGTTGTATTTGATAGAGCATTGTTTGCCTTCCCCTTCTTTGCTTTGTTCCACTGGTGCTCATTAAGTATATGCTTTTTTGGATGAGTCGATTCTGCAAAAGAGTCATGTCTCTAGAAGGTTTCAGACTATAAATCAGAGAAGTGAGAGGCAAGCAGGACCTTTCCTCTGCTTGGTCTTTTCATGTTGACCAAATTCCCACTATGAAGAAGAAGCCTTCATTTTAATTAAGGCATTGATTTGTGAAAACTCCTATTATATCACATATTGGAGGCAAGTGTTCAATCTGTTATTTTATTAGTCTATTATTTCTTCTTCTAATTCCGTTAGCCAAGGGCAGAGCCCTTGGGCTTTGGGACTCAGGATCCAGGACGTTTCTAAATTAACTAAAGTGTGTCTACCAAAATTTTAGTGTCTACCAAAGTGTGGAAACGTACCATTGGTGGCGTGAGAGATGGTTTTAGGGAAAACTCAGATGAAACATTACATACTATTGGATTGCTCCATGCAGAAGGTACTTCCTCTTTAGATCTCTCAAATTCTGGCTTATCTGTGTTTTCGGCAAAGCATGGAGAGTCAAGAGTGTCCAGCAAACATAGATAGTATTGTTTTACTTGGATGCTCTTTTCCTTATTATGGTTACTAGCCATCCTTCCAAGTGATAACAATAATGCAGCGCTTCCTTTCAAAATACATTTTTTCAAAGAAATATAGTGCGTCAATTTAAGAAAAAATATTACTTAAATCATACTACAAGATGCAGAGGGCTATGACATCAATTAGCAGTATGGGTGACATGAGAAAACTGATTCTTGGGAACCACTGGGGCAGGGAAATACCCCTGAGAAATGCCTCATCTAGGGGAGCAAGCCATGGGCAGTCATACACGGCCAGTGATGGCTTCCAGATGCAGGGCTGGAGGCTGTGTTGGAAGCCTAGTAGCCATGACCAGGGAAGAACCCTTATGTGGCTTACAATGTGGAGTGCATCCCCCTTGCCTGTTCTCTCCCAGGTGGCAGTGTGGCAGAGCCCAGCTTCTCCCACACTGGTGTTCTTTTCACCTGGCAAGGTCAGAAGTTCTCATCCACAGGGAAGAGTGACTGCCATGTTATGCTGCAATGCAATAGCTTGTTTGAAGTCTGTTTCTCAATCTCAGTTGGTCAAGGATTCCTTTTGTCACTGTGGCCTGATAAAAATGCTCTTCTGAAGAAACATCTGTAAAGCAAGAACTCTGACTTTATAGCCACACATCATCTTTTTTTGTGTGTGAGTTACAACTGTTTATTCTACTTTGCTCTTTAACCCCATTTTCCTTCGTTTTTGTGAAGCCAAGCCAGTGTGCACTCTGTTGGTTTATTTTCACATCTGTGCCTATGAGCTTTCCAAGTAGGGCTGCATTAGAGATACTCGCTTAACACAGTCAGAACGCTAACTCCTGCCTGAAATGTGGGGAGCCCTTTGGTTGAGCTCACATTGCCTGTGAGTGGGCACAGGGGCACCCCTGCTCCGACTTCTAAATGGAAATAGGATTCATTTCCCACGTGCAGCAGCTAAGTGATCGCTCACCTAGAGAGAACCCATCTCAGTTCATCAGTGCCCTTCAAGGGCCACCAGGCAATTCTTTTCTGGGAAATCTGTTGATTATCAGGCTCTGACCCAGACCATTATGGAGAGAAAGTTCATTTTACAACTTTATGATTTTCTTCCCTTCTGCTTTCTTTCTAATGGCCCCGCTTTTCTATTTCATTTCCCAATCCTGAACATCAGAGATTAAAGAGCCCCTTTTTATGGAGTACATGCTAAAGTGTTCTGTTAGGCAATATATTTATTACCTGGAGTGAAATGGCTTTTCACAGCCAGGCAGCCTTCTTAGCTTCCTTGCTAACTCTGCATTCAAGAAAGCCACCCCTTGTGTTTTGCTGGACAATAGCTCTGTGCGTCAACCAGTAAAGAAAGAGAAATTGTGTGTGTGTGTGTGTGTGTGTGTGTGTGTGTGTGTGTGTGTGTGTGTGTGTGTTAGGGGAGGGGATCTTTAATACAGCTAATGAGCACATTTCCGTTTTTCATTTTCTTCAGATGTTCAGTGGCTTCCATATGTCTGCTGCGTGCAGTTCTGTTCATCCAGTTTGGCATTAGTAACTTTGGAGTTGCCTTTGATGGAAGACATGTGTATCCACTGTATCTTTCACTGGTGTTTATGCCTGAGCTCCTATCTGGAATTGCTTTGAGGGTGGGGGTGGGGGAGGAAGGGAAAGGCGGGGGTAAGTGAAAGAGAGAGAAGCGTGTGTACGTGTGACTGTCTCGAGGTACTCTTAACAGAGAATCTGGGCATCGGATGACCATCTCCAAGGGATGCCCCCAGCTAGACCGGCTTCAGCTGGAGTAGTCTCTGCAAATGGGCTGTGTCTACGTTTCCCTTGCCATCCATATACCTGGCAGATACAGTCAAGTGGGTTTGAAGCTACCCCCACTCCGTTTTCAACGACAATTTAGTTTATTTTTTCGTCAAGTTAAGGTTTCGGCAGGTGTGTGTGTTTGTGTGTGGAGAAAAGGAGCAGGGAGATCAACACTACGTCGTTGTTCCTCAGTGGCCATTTTTTGATGTTTTCATGGAATTTCACATTTTGGAAACAGAACACAATATACATTCAGTTTAGGACGACCCATAATCCGGTTCTACAGAGCCCCTTCATTAGAGAAGATTGCAAATTTCATGCCTGCTTCTTTTCTCCCCACCCATTGTCAGTCACTGTGGGGCTTCACAGCAGCTGGCTAGACCTGTGACCGCCGTAATGGAGAAGCAAGCCTTGGTCAGCCTGCTGATGCGCATCTCAGATGTAATTCTTCTGCCCCCCCCCCCCCATAGCATACCCAGTGGAGGGCTGCTTTGGTGTCTTCCTCAATGGAAAGAAGTTTTGCTGCTCAGCAGGCAAAAGCAATATTTCAACTCCTGTAAAATCATTGTAAAAAGCCATATATATCCAAAGAGGCCATCATTGCTTTATTTGTGTTCTTCATTATTTGCCTGGTTGTGTTCAAACCGGAAACTTTCACTGGAATTACACAGTACTTTTATTTATATTGGAAAGTATGTAAATTGTTTGTCTGTGCATTCCCTCCGGTACCTTTGGAAGAGCTGCGAATCCTCTTGCTTGCATAAAATTAGAGACCAGGATAAAAATTAGATGACACTCAAGTAGGACGAGAAGCAGTTTCATTGAGCTTCAAAGGAAATCTTCCCAAACCTTTCATGGCTTGCAGAAAATCGAAAGCAAATAGCGTCCGTCCTCTACAGCCTTGCATGAGGAACGGTTAAAGGTGCTGTGGGCGTGACACTGGAGGCCTGCGGACCTACCAGACTTTTACTTCAGAGATTCTTTTTCTAAGAAAAGCCACGTGCTAAATGATACTGGAGAGAACCATAAAAATGGTGTCCGGTGTGCTTTTGTCTGGGGGAAGCACATAATGGGGATTGGGAGGAAGACAAGGCAATCCTTCACACTTTCTCAAGTAAAAGGAGATTATTGACTGATAATCACTATTTTTTCCTCCTGAAGTAAAGTGTTGGCTTTTTTTTTAAAATTTTTTATTTGTTTTTCCCAACAGCACCATCATCCATTGCTTTGGTACAAGCCAAAGAAGTTACCAGATACAGTGTTGCTCTGGCTTGGCTGGAACCGGATCGGCCCAACGGGGTCATCTTGGAATATGAAGTCAAGTACTATGAGAAGGTATTACTTGAATGAGCAAGGTTCCCCACTCCCTTCCTGTTTTTCCTTTTCTTTCTTCTTCCTCCCTCTCTCCCTTTCTCCTTTCTTTCTTTCATGTCTAGTTTTGGGCCAATTATAAATCCTGGAGTACCAATGAATCTCAAAGCCAAATGCATTTCGCATCTTAGTCAAATTCAGTTATGAATTTTTTGTATTAAGTTGGTTATCTTCAAAAGGAGGAAAAATATATTGCATTCTAATAACAATATTTTTCCTAGCAATGAAAATCAAGATAGCTAGTTCTAATTTATAAACCTTCTATCAAAAGAGTGACTCATAGAAGCCAAAATAGCCCTGGCTGGTGTGGCTCAGTTGGTTGAAGCACTGTCTTGTGGACCAAAAGCTTTGAGTTCAATTCCTGGTCAGAGCACATACCCAGGCTGCAGGTTCCATCCCTGGTCTCAGGGCATGTATAAGAATGTAGCCAATTGGCGTTTCTCTCTCTCACATCAATACTTTTCTCTCTCTCTCTCTCAAAGCAGTGAAAAAATGTCTTTGGATGAGGATTTTTTAAAAGGTGAAACAATGAGCAGCTTAAGTAGATCACTGCTATTCAGAATCAAGGTGTGGCTTTTGATGACTTTTAATAGAGAATCAGAGGAGGAAAAATACATTTTTCTGCCTCTTAAAGTTATAGAAAGGCATTAGTTTTACAAATAGCTTGCCTCTCGTAAAGGACAGAAGTCTGAAGAGAATTATTTGCATTCCAGGGTTGCCTGGAAAATGAGCAATTGTCTTCTCTCTTTTTTTTAAAAGATAATCCTTTATTGGCTTTCTATTAAAAGCAGAAAAGGTACACAATTGTTGTCACTGAAACCAGATTACAACATTTTCTAGACAGACAGCAGAAAAAAACCAAGGGGATTTCTGATAGTTATTTCTTTGAAACTGATGGTCGTGGAGTGAGGAAAGCCACCAGGCCTCATCTAATGTTCTTTTCAAAACGATGGTGAATAAAGATCTAAATAAGCTCCGTGTCAGCAATGATCATGAAAGAACTCTACATTTCTTTCAACTTCTAAAAAGTAACAATACTACTGCTAACAATGACAAAAATATAGGGTTTAGAGAGCTTATCAATCTCCATTCTCTTTCGACTTCTGAGTGGAGCGGCTTGGCTTCTTTGACTTTGTGCCTAAAATGAGTGAGGATTTATTCCACCATCTTCCTTCATAACGTAGGATCAGAATGACCGGAGCTATCGGATTGTTCGCACAGCAGCCAGGAACACGGATATCAAAGGTCTGAATCCTCTGACTTCCTACGTTTTCCACGTTCGGGCCAGAACAGCAGCTGGCTATGGAGACTTCAGTGAACCCCTGGAGGTGACAACCAACACAGGTAACAAGTTCTGAGGTTCTTTGTACCATCCAGGGCAAGTTCTGTACCAGTGACATCCAAGGAGCTGTACACAATTTTTGATTAGGCAAACATGTTGTTTCAATGAACTATGCCTGTAATTTAGAAAACCTCATGCTATTTAGAGAAGACCATTTTAAAAATAATATTATCAACCTGTGTTTTCATGTGACTGAGAAAGTGTTATCTATTTTCCCCTTGTTTTCCACATCCTATAAACCATGAGAAATGGGATTGCCAAACCAGTTGATAGTTGCTTAGCTTTCCTTGCTTTAAGACAGGAAATTTTCCTCCTGAGGAGATTGGAGAAGGGATCATTGTGTTCCTTCTCCATTTATTTCTAGGAATCTTTTCAAATCATCAGAGCAGGTTTCTTTTTAAGCCCTTTGGATAAATACATCCAACCCTCAACATTCTGAGTTGGAACAACTGGTTGGATGAATCAAAAATGTTAACAGAAGGCAAACCCATCATCAGCCAGGTTACGTAAGATACCTCCACCTCCATAATTCAACAAATGGAGCCTACTTGGCATCCTGAAAAGGAGGTGGGGGAGCAGAATTTTTGACACCAGTTCTAGAAAGTAATTATCTTCACAAATTATTAAATAAAATAAAAATTTCTTAAGAAGAAGAAAAAGTACTCCACAATTGAATTTGAAGGGGGTTGGTATTCTTTGGGATCATCCTCGAGCCTTCAGGGAGGAAGTGGCCTCTGAGCTGGGCAATAATAGGCAAGTTTTTGATGGACTTCGGAAGGATAAGAGGGAGAGGAACACTCAAAATCACTTGACCTGTCTAAAATTCCCCACTATGGAATGCATCAGATTTTTATGTAAGTGTTAGGGCTGAGAGTAGAAAGGAAAAAAAGGGGGGAAAAACCCAGAGTGGTAATATTTACTATAGGATTTAATAACAATCTTCTGGTTGAACTTCTTCATACAATTATAAAAAAGAACGCCCTTGTCTCATTAAGACTGCCTTAGAAAATGCTTTTCCATGAATACTTAACGAAGGGCAAAGAAGCTGTGAGCATTCTGCGCGGCTTCGGAAATTTGAAACTTGTGACCCCGTCAGAAGTGCCACCTCCTAGGACCTTCCCAAAGGTGACCCTTGTGTGACTGTCTTTGCCAGTGCCCTCTCGGATCATTGGGGATGGGGCCAACTCCACAGTCCTCCTGGTCTCCGTCTCCGGCAGCGCGGTGCTGGTGGTCATTCTCATCGCGGCTTTTGTCATCAGCAGGAGGTAAGCACTGCAGCCACTCACCGAACGCCCCCCCCCTTCCCAGTTTTTGTGAGGGAGCTTTTTGTCCCCTCCACACAAAGCAGAGGCTTTGATTAGCATTATAAACACAACATTTGCATCTCAAGCCCCTTTCTCTCTGCTTTGATCTCCCCACACCCCTCCTGGGGCTGCGACTGTACCCGGTGGCAGCTCTCAGAGTTGAGAGCCTGGAAAGACCCAACTAATTCCAGGAAACCGGGCTGAAAAGCAAGCCAGTGGGAGACTTCTAGATACTCTAAGCTGTAAGGTGTTACATTTATATGTCTCTTAAGCTTGGACTTACTGCCAAAGGCAAAAAAAGGAAAAGCTATATAAAACTTGGGACCAAAATTTGTGCTCTGCCATTTGTCAGCTAAATGACTTAACCTCTTGGAGTCGTTGTTTTCCTTTTATAAAACAGGAAGAGTTATGGGTGGGAGAAGTTTGGTAGGCAAAGGAGATAATATGGCACACAGTAGGGGCTTTAGCATTTCCCAGCAATATCAGAGGCATAGCATTGTTCTTGGAAACAAGTCTAAAAGAGTGGAATACTTATTCTCTGTAACTCCACAATCTGACTTGATACTTTAAAAACAATCTGTAAAAGAAAGAACTAAAAATGGTCTGGCAGCATATTCTTTTGAACCATTTTTTGTTGTCTCCATGTACTTATTAATACTGCAAGGAGCCTCGGAGGAAGGAGCGTGGGTGGGGGGGGGGCAGCAGCTGCTTTTCTGCAACGTGTGTCCACATCTAGGCTTCCTTTGTCTCCTGTGAGAGAAGCTCCCCCTGCTCTGACCTTCACCTCCTATACCATCAGCTGTTCCACAGGTGGGGCTTTAGGGGGGGAAGACACAAAAAGTGCAGAACCCAGGGCTGTCAAGATGATCCTCTTCCATCTAAACCTTTCATGTTATAGAAGAGGAAGACGATACTCAGAAAGATGTAGTGCTTGTCCAGGGTCAGGACACTGCCCTAGAGCCAGAGCTTCTGTGGGAGCTCCAGCAGCCAGGCTGGGTTCACTGGCCACTGTTGCATTCTCGCTCCCTGTCGCTGCTGCTGGTATCTCACTCTTGTCGCAAGGATGCCTCTGGCTACTTCCACAGTCTGGACAAGCCAGCACGCCTTTCCCTCACTTTGGTGATACGTTATAACTAGGGTGATGACTATATATCTTACTTTGCCTAGATAAGGTCCCAGTTGTCACATGCATTTATTAATATCATGTCTCCACCCTCACGCTCCAAAACGCCCTGTTATACAGAGATCAAGTACAGTCACTCTAACACGGTGTGCAGCAACTCCTCAGGGTGTGTGGGCACCTACATTTGTCATTCTGTTGGCTCTTTTCCGTGCAAAGTCTGTAACTGGGTGAGTTGGTTACAGCAGTGTGTTCTGTCTTGAAGAAGCTAAATCTACAACAAACTTTCATCCTTGGTGCTATAATGCACACATCCATATATACATATCTGGTCCATTCTATGCAATGGTATGTCCTGGACGCTGGAAACTTCAATTGGCTTGAACAGAATTTGAATTTACAATTTTTTTTTTTATTCCCTTGGCATTGATTTTGGAAAGCCAACCAGACTGGACTTTTTTCTTGTTCATTGTCATTTGATTTTTTGTGTGTGTATATATGTGTGTGTGTGTACATACCTGCTAGCCACATAAACACTCGGGGAGTGATGCACATTTATATATATATATATATATATATATATATATATATATATATACACACACACACACACACACATCTGATAGTGGGATGTATCCCACTAATAGGGAGTCAGATGGAGGAGGAGAATAGAAATTACATGGGCTTTTGCTTTCATTACGACATATTCCTGCATTTGAAAAATTTTCCAGTGTAGAGAAACAACTTTTTTTCCCAGAAAATATAGACATTTTAAAGTCTAAAGATAGGAAAACTTTACTAATTATCTTCACTTCCAAAAAATATTTGCCTGAAACCCAGCACCATATGATGCTCAGAACCATTTGGGACAAACAGCGCTTGTTTGCAGAAAGTGGGTCTCTTCCAGCGTCTCGCAACCTTCTCTCCAGTGCTGGTTGGAAGCATTTTCTAATCGTCATCCAATTTTCCTTTAGTGTACATTTTTTTTAAAAGAAAATTTAAGTTGCCCTGAATGTAGCAGTCAAACCCATGTAATTAGAAATAAGTCACCTCATTATGAGTTTCTCTGGGATGTTCTGCTTGAATGAAAAGAATGAAAATGGAATGCAGGAAGACGAGTTTATTAAAAGCCATAGCTCTAGAAAATAGCGTCACAGGCCTGATGACTTAATTTCCTCTCTGCTTTTATTGATCACTTTATTATTTAAGGCAGGATTGATAGCAGGATGCATCGGATTTCCAATTATGAGCCCCCGCCTTCGAGAACTGAGCCTGTCGAGTTACCCAGTGATGATTCCTGTCCCTTCTTCCCCATTTAAAAAAGAAATGTCACTTCCCAAGGCTGATAAACACTGCTTGGTGATTGGTCTTCAATGGATCACTTTTTAGAAAATGAAATGTCAACCCCTTGCCCTCCTATTGATTCTGCTTTAGTGTTGGCCATAAAGCTGTCGTAGGGAGGCTGCCTGGAGCCAGGTAGCTGACAGGCTTTGCCGGGGCTGATGCACACTCCGCCGATTCTTCTGCACACGCAGGCCTGTGCTCTGTCATGTCCAACGGCAAATGTTAACATGGGACAACAGCAGGGGAAGAGAGAGGAGACAGGTAGTGCGGATAAAAGTCTAGCCCAGGCTTTTAGTGAGAATGCAAGTGAAAGGTAGCAAATGGTACCCCCGAATAGTCTCAACACACTGCAGCCAGCCATCCGGGAAAGCAACCGATGAGACACCCTCTCCTGGAAAGTGATGGGGCTGCCTCTGGCTTCTTAGACACACAGAATATTCACGGCAGGATGGGTGCTGGAGCCAGACGCCTTAGACGGTGATTCCCCTCCACGTGAATCCAACACTGCTGAGGCATGTGAGATTTCAAAGAGGTGATGGGCAGGGACCCACAGGGTGAGAAAGTTTCAGTCCCTTTGATTTCTTCAAAGAGAAAGTCTGTTTGGTGCTAATTTGTCCTTTAAGGAAGAGGAAATGGCCTTGGGCTCACAGCTGGTGTCTTACTAGATTTTTTTAAATACTAATTGTGTCATTACTGTCATCACATTTGCTTTATACTAAGAAGCCTGAGCTTTAGGCAAGCTGGAGTAATCTGCACTTTTTTCAATGAGAAAAATTCACGTTTTTCTTTCGGCTAACTTGGATGTGTAAACATTCAGGGATCTCAGTGACAGAGTCAAACTACTAAGCGTATAAACTTTACATATTTAAAATGATATGTTAACAAAGCACGTTGAGTTCAATGCACTGTATGCTTTTACCACCTGATTAGGTTAAGCAAGTTAACTGACATTTTATATAGGCACCTTTGATCAGTGTCTTCCTTGTGACTCAAGTGATATTTTAAGGGTCCTGTCAGCTTTTGGAAGAGGACAATTGTACTTGCTAAGTGGGCTGTTTAAGGCGCAGCAGCTCTTGTATCCATGCATGCTGTTCCTAGAAACTGTGTCACAAACCACATATGCACATTTTCTTATCAAACAGCATCATTTCCCCTTTCTTCTATAGGGACATATTTGTAACCTCTACCATGGAACCTCTGTATTGGCTTTTGAAGTGATACTTGAAGGTACAATTTACAACAACCTCATAAAATTCAATGATAAGGTCATAATCTCCAGGATTAATGATCAAATGTGTTAAATTTCTATGACACCCCCCTTTGTATTAATGATTTCACTGGGCTTTCTCCAGAAGCATCCCAAACAGTATTAATTTGGGTTGCTTTAGGCTAGTGTGTCTTCCCCAAACAGTCCTTTATTATTGTTCAAGTATGAAAAACCCTTCTAAGAAAGGGCTAGAACACAAGATGACTCCCTCCTTTCTGGAGGACAGTTGGTAATCAGAGACAAGTAGTGGCTGATAGTGGGGCGCAGGCTGCTTGGATACCTGCCTGGGGTCACCGCTAGTGATGCTGCCTTTCCCTGCATGTTGGGGTTATAAAGTACCCCTTTTACCTGAATGAAGAAAAAGAAGTGAGTTGACTTTAAGAGAAAAATAAAGCGTATGACAAAATTTGTGAGGGAGTTTCGTGGACATCTCTGGTTTAAGAAACCGCGGAGCTCTAACACTGGCTTCTCCTACATTAGGAACTGAGGACTGGAGAGGGGGTTAAACCGTTAACTGAGCCAAAGGCACGCAGCTAGTTAGTTGCCTGATCAGGACCGGAGTTCACCTCTCCTGATTTCCAATCCTGGCATAGATAGGTTATTTTGATGTCTTCTTCACTGAAAAATTTGACCTACATCAAAAGCTAACATCAACAGTTCAATCCAAACAGAATTTTAAGAGTCTGCTCAGCGATGTCGATAATATTTGTGATCTGTGAAATTAACGTGCAAGTCTAACGCATACTATAAAGTCAGATACTGTAAGTTGGTGTCGTCTCCTTAGGAAGGTCAAGATTTTCCACTGGGAAGATAATGATACATTATGGGAAAATGTTACCATTCAGTCTGTATGTGCCTTTCCTCGGTGTCTTCATTGGAATATTACGATCACATAAGAACCAGTACACTTAAATGGTAGCCTGAATTGGCTCTGATGAAGCCATGTAAATTCATACAATTAGGGGGCAGATGGTACTGCGGGAACATTTCTAAACAAACTTTGTGCAATCGCACGGTACCATTTCAACCATTTCAAAATGCTGCTCATGAGGAACATTCAGGCACCGTTTGCAGCGAGAACAACGATAACTTAAGGAAGGGCGGAGAGAAGGGTGGCTGCCATGACTCCTGGTGGGTGATGCCATTGAAAACTGGGAAGGGTCCTCCAGGAGTTGGGCTAGTTATTCCCTTGCTTTATCTTCTTTAACCTGTACTTTAGGTGAAGAAACTACTTGCCTTTTACTAATTAATTAATCAAATGCATCCACTGGGTCAGGGAAGTTAGCATTTCAATAAGAGTGAGTTTCTGCTGGACCCCTGTCCCCCTCCCCTCCACCATTTGGTTTGTTGTATTGAGCATCTTCAAGGTGCCAGGAACAACACATCGGTTGGGAGGGCAGAGCAGGGGCTCATGCTGTTCCTCATCAATGTCCCTTAATACTCTTATCACGCCTCCCTTTGACAGAGGGAGGGCTTAGCTCACAGGCTTTCAAAATTTCACCTGCAGAGGGGACCCTTTAATCAAACTCCTGCGGTGGAAAGGTCCCATGTTTTCCTTCTGGAGCATTCACTAACCCACCACTCCCCTCCTTGCCCTTTTTAAATCAGCTTGCCCACATCTCAATAATCAGAAAGTCTTCAACAAAGGTTCCCTTCTGCCATTCAGGTGATCCGCCTTGGATGTCAATACTGAGTTAGCACATCTTTAGGCTGCGTGCTTTCCTCAGGGCTGGCTGACCCAATAAGACGCTTCACTGGGCTTTCTTTCTTGGGACTAGAAAGGCCACATTGTCCTTCCCTGAGACGAGGAGAAAGGGTCATAAGGTGACAAAGGTAGAGCAGGACTGAGGCATTTTAGTTTTCAAGGTATTATTAAAAAGCTAATAGGCTACAATTAGCCTTTGAACAATAATTCTAGTGTTCCTTTTCAGCATTCCCTGGACTCTTGTAGGGTCCTCTCCTCTAAGTCACACTCCAAAGTAAAGAAATTTCCTGAAAGATACACCTCCCCCTCTAATTTAATTCCTCCTTTTTGTTTAGAAGTCTGAGGAAGGGAGGGACATGTCAGCCTTATAATTAATGATCCCTGCCATTTTGCATTTCCTCTGGCTTTGCACATATTTAATGAAGTGCTTGATATAAAACAGCCCCATCCCTGGGCAGCTCGAAGCCACCTGTTTCTCTTGGTGCACACCAGAGTTTTTGATGAATTCGGTGACAATTTAGACTTGGTACCAAATCTCTCCTGCTCTGTGCTCCTTTTCCACCCTTTTTAAAGAGAAGAAATTCAAAACAGTACTGGAGATCTAGAGTGGTTTAAAAGATATACTTGTAATTTTAGATAATGCTTTTAGGATCTCTGATAAGATGCAATCTCGCAGGCTTGCAGGACCCTATCACGCCCTTGGGACAGAGCCAGGCGTTCCCCTGGTATAAAATGTTGTTTTCACAGTCCCTGACTTAACACTGTTACATTTCCTTTAAAAAG
The DNA here is from genome assembly GCA_004027475.1 of Anoura caudifer. Classification (NCBI taxonomy): domain Eukaryota; kingdom Metazoa; phylum Chordata; class Mammalia; order Chiroptera; family Phyllostomidae; genus Anoura; species Anoura caudifer. Next base: position 2,466 of record PVKU01012199.1, on the reverse strand, counting down.
GGAAGGGTGGGGGAGGTTTGGAGGGGACTGCATCTTTCTTTCTAATGTTAGGTTGCAGGATATTTAAACTTGTTTAGTTGTGTTGGTGAAGCAGTGGATTTCGAGAGCAGAGTAGAACACAGTTTTAAGTGGATTAACTGATATAAAATGTAAAATCACTGATAATGAACTCTCTTGCCCTCCTGTAACTTCATCTCCCGGGTGAGAGGCGTGAGGACCGTGATGCGGATCAGGAGAGGCTCGCTCCAGCCCTTGCGGAGAGGGCAGGGGGTGAATCGCTCACCAGCTGAAGTTCCTGCATCTGCGCCCGAGGGGACTGACTGTGCGTCTCTCTGCCTGATGCTTTCATAGGGTTGATGTGAAGATGCAATGAAATAATAGATGTGAAGGCTGTTATATGCAAAGTCAAAAGACAAGCTGTTATTTGGGACCGGATTACACATGCTTTGCCAGTTCACTCTAGTAACTGGATCTCTTGTTTACTAAGCTGCTTCCTGCTTTGCAAACAGTTAGGGGAGGAGATAATATATGTGAGGGGAGCACTTTGAAAAATTAAATGCAGTGTAAAAGGGCAAGGTATTATTATTTGCGAGGGAATTACAGGCACAGAGGAACATCTGTGGGTTCTGAGGGTCTGAGTGGTGGGCAGGCCCCCGCCTTGCTGACAGCGAGGAGAGGAATGTGGGTGAGAGGCTCCGAACACGGGACTGTGATGGCGGCCTCTCCCCTCGCGCCGCGCGGCTCCTGTGGGTTCTCTGCTGCAGGTTCTCTGTTTTCTCCGTTTACATGATCATCTGCTTGTCCACTGTCAGGCGTGCAGTTACTGCATTCTGACAGGACCACACTGGCCTTCGGAGAACAGTTTGTCATCTCAGAGCCTCAGTTTTTTCTTATACAACAGTCTCAACTGATCTCTTTAAAGCCCCGAGAAAATACAAGATGATTATAAACTCCGGTGTCAACTTGACATTTTTGACAGAAACACATTGTATTCACTGATTTAGTTTCATCTTCCCAAAGTTTAGAGAGATGTAATACCAACCAAGTTGATTTCTTAAAAAAATTTATTTATTTATTATTTTAGAGAGAAGGGAAAGGAGGGAGGAAGAAGGAGAGAAACTTGTGCAAGAGAAACATCGATTGGTTGCCTCTCGAATGTCCCCAGCTGGGGACCTGGCCCTCGTCCCAGGCATGTGCCCTCACCAGGAATCAAACCGGCAGCCTTTTAGTCCGCAGGCTGGTACTCAGCCCGCTGAGCCACACCAGCCAGGGCTGATTTTCTCATTCATTTATCTGATATTTATACACACATATATGCACATACATACATATACACACATACACACATATAATGTATTAAGAGTACTGGTTCAAGATTTATATATAGTCAAGATTTCCGATGCCCAAAACTATAGCAAAGCCAGATCTCACTCCCAGAGGTATGTGGAGCAGAATGAATGCCAACTGCAAGACCATACACCGTTGTTTTTGGAAAGAGAATTAGACTACAAATGAAAGTTTCCTATTTTCACTTTTTCAAGTTTTCTACCAACTCTGAAGGAATGTAATCCAGTACAAAACAAATATTTACCCTTGAAATTTCCATTAATTGAGGGTTTGGGTTACCCTCCAAATTGAAGTGATTCCCCTCCAAGTGAATCTAATGTTCCGTTGTATGCAGCACCTGAAACCAGCAACCACAAAACCATTGTTTGAAGAAAATCATATAATATGATAACGAGCTATCTATCATGTGCTGGGCATTATTCCTGTTTGATTTACCCAGCATTCACCCATGGAAACATATTTTAATTTAGATTACATCGATAAATTTATACCCTGTCTTCAATAATGTGCATTTCTTTTGGGAATTTGAAGTTATAATTGTATTATAAGGTACTTGCTTTATTACCTCAGTTCAATGTAGTAGCAAAGAGCAGAGACCCTGCTCTCCGACTGCTTGCACTTGATGCTACTCTTCACCGCCGAGATGACGTCATTCACCATGTTAGTTCACCTCCCGTGGACCTCGGCGTTTTCTCCCGTGAAATGTGTGTAGTAGTACATCCACCTCTCTTGCATTGTGAGAGCAAAAACTTACCTTATGGTTTTCAGATTTTAAAAATGACTTTCTTTTGAAAAATTTTTTAATAGACGGAGTAAATACAGTAAAGCCAAGCAAGAAGCGGATGAAGAGAAACACTTGAATCAAGGTACGAAAGACTGGATTAAAAGTACTTTTAGCTTTAGAGCATGTCTTCTGTTTTTGTTACAGAGCAAACAGAAGGTCCATTATTGTCCGCCGCCTTATGGAAAGATGTCTCTCAAAGCCAGAGATTTGTGAAAAGGAAAGGAAATGTTTATTTAATGCTATACAGAGTTAAAGTAGCAACTTAACTTCATTAAAATATCAAAGTCCTTCAGGATACCCACAGACGCCCACAGTGCTTCCTATCTCCCTCTGCC
>PVKU01012198.1:0-37297 GCA_004027475.1 Anoura caudifer | reverse complement strand
CCAACACTTGTTGTTTGTTGCTTTGTTTATGATGGCCATTCTGACTGGTGTGAGGTGGTATCTCATTGTGGTTTTAATTTGCATCTCTCTGATAGCTAGCAATATGGAGCATCTTTTCATGTGTTTCTGGATCTTCTGTATGTCCTCCTTGGAGAAGTGTCTGTTCAAGTCCTTTGCCCATTTTTTAATTGGGTTGCTTGTCTTCTTAGAGTGGAGTCGTGTAAGTTCTTTATATATTTTGGAGATTAAACCCTTGTCTGAGGTATCATTGGCAAATATGTTTCCCATACAGTTGGTTCTCTTTTTATTTTAATACTGTTTTCTTTAGCCGTGCAGAAGCTTTTTATTTTGATGAGATCCCATTTGTTTATTCTTTCCTTTATGTCCCTTGCTTTAGGGGACATATCAGTAAAAGTGTTGCTGCGTGAAATGTCTGAGATTTTCCTGCCTACCTTCTCCTCTAGGACTTTAATGGTGTCACAGCTTATATTTAAAGCTTTTATCCACCTTGAGTTTATTTTTGTGTATGGTGTAAGTTGGTGTTCAAGTTTCATTTTTTTGCATGTAGCTGTCCAGTTCTCCCAACACCACTTGTTGAAGAAGCTACTTTTACTCCATTTCATGTTGCTGCTTCCTTTGTCAAACATTAATTGACCGTAGAGAAATGGGTTTACTTCTGGGCTCTCTATTCTATTCCACTGGTCCATATTGCCTGTTTTTGTGCCAGTACCAGGCTGTTTTGATTACAGTGGCCTTGTAATACAGTTTGGTGTCAGGTATTGTAATCCCTCTTACTTGGCTCTTCTTTCTCAAAATTGCTGCAGCTATTTGAGGTCGTTTATGGCTCCATATAAATTTTTGAAGTATTTGTTCTATGTCTGTGAAATATGCCATTGGTGATTTAATAGGTATTGCATTGAATATGTAAATTGCTTTGGGTAGTATGGACATTTTGATGATGTTAATTATTCTGATCCATGAACACGGTATATGTTTCCATTTGTTTGTGTCTTCCTTGATTTCTTTCTTCACTGTTGTGTAGTTTTCTGCATACAGGTCTTTTACCTCTTTGGTTAGGTTTATTCCTAGGTATTTTATTTTTCTTTTTGGTATATCGAATGGGATTTTTTTCTTGATTTCTGCTTCTGCTGTTTCATTGTTGGTATACAGAAATGCCTTTGATTTTTGGATACTGACTTTGTATCCTACTGTTTGGCCAAATTCATTTACTAGGTCAAGCAGCTTTTGGGCCGAGCCTATAGGATTTTCTATGTACACAATCATGTCATCTGCAAATGATGATAGTTTTGTTTCCTTCTTTCCAATCTGGATGCCTTTTATTTTCTTTTCTTGTCTAATCACTGTGGCCAATAGTTCCAATACTATATTGAATAGAAGTGGTGAAAGTGGACAACCTTGTCTTGTTCCTGATCTTAGTGGAAAAGATTTTAGTTTTTGCCGTTGAGTATGATGTTGGCTGTGGGTCTCTCATATATGGCCTTTATTATGTTGAGGAATGCTCCCTCAATTCCCACTTTGCTGAGTGTTTTTATCATAAAAGGGTGCTGTACCTTATCAAATGCTTTTTCTGCATCTATTGATATGATCATGTGATTTTTGTCTTTGCTTTGGTTTATGTGATGTATTACATTTACTGATTTGTGAATGTTGAACCATCCTTGCATCCCTGGGATGAATCCCACTTGGTCATGATGTATGATCTTTCTAATGTATTGTTGGATGTGGTTTGCCAATATTTTGTTGAGGATTTTAGCGTCTATGTTCATCAGCGATATGGGCCTGAAGTTTTCTTTCCTTGTTATGTCTTTATCTGGTTTGGGGATTAGAATGATGCTGGCTTCATAAAAAGTTTAGGAGTCTTCCATCATTTTGGATTTTTTCAAAAAGCTTGTGAAGGATAGGGGTTAGCTCTTAAATGCTTTGTAAAATTCTCCTGTGAAACCATCTGGTCCTGGGCTTTTGTGTGTTGAGAGTTTTTTGATTACTGCTTCTATTTCATCTGCTGTTATTGGTCTGTTCAGGCTTTCTGCTTCTTCTTCATTGAGTTTTGGGAGATTATATTTTTCTAGAAACTTGTCCATTTCACCTAAGTTTTCAAATTTCTTGGCGTACAGTTCTTCATAGTAATTTCTTACAATCCTTTGTATTTCTGTGGTGTCAGTTGTAATCTCTCCTCTTTCATTTCTGATTGTGTTTATTTGGCTCCTCTTTCTTTTTTTTTTCTTGATGAGCCTGCCTAATGGCTTGTCAATTTTGTTTATCTTTTCAGAAAACCAGCTCCTGGATTCATTGATCCTTAGAATTGTGCTTTTAGTCTCTATGTCATTTAATTCTGCTCTGATCTTAGTTATTTCCTTCCTTCTACTTGCTCTGGGCTGTCTTTGCTGTTGATCCTCGAGTTCTTGTAGGCGTAGAGTTAAGTTGTTTGTTTGAGATGTTTCTATCTTTTTTAGGTAAACCTGTATAGCTATGAACTTTCCTCTGAGGACTGCCTTTGCTGTGTCCTGTAAGTTTTGGGTTGTTATGAGTTCATTTTCATTTGTTTCCAGAAACTTTTTGATTTCCTCCCTAATTTCATTCTTGACCCATTCATTGTTTAATGGCATGCTATTCAATCTCCATGATTTTGAGGACTTTGTGTTTTTCTCCCCTTGGGGTTGGTTTCTAGTTTCAGTCCCTTGTGGTCGGAGAAAATGCTTGGTATGATTTAAATTTTCTTGAATTTGATGAGGTTAGTTTTATGACCTATCATGTGGTCTATCTTTGAGAATGTTCCATGTGCATTTGAAAAGAATGTGTATTTAGTTTCTTTGGGATGAAGGGCTCTATATATATCAGCTAAGCCCATTTCATCTAGAGTGTCGTTCAATGCCACATTATCTTTGTTGATATTTTGTTTAGAAGATCTGTCCATTTTTGACAGTGGGGTGTTAAAATCCCCTACTATAATTGTGTTGCTGTCAATATCTTTCTTGAAGTCCTCTAAGATTTTCTTGATGTATTTAGGTGCTCCTATGTTGGGTGCATATATATTTACGATGTTTATGTCTTCCTGGTGGATTCTTCCCTTGAATATTATGAAGTGACCTTCTGGATCTCTCTTTATGGCTCTTCTTTAGAAGTGTATTTTGTCTGATATGAGTATTGCTACCCCGCCTTTTTTTCCCTGTCCATTTGCTTAGAAAATTTGTTTCCAGCCCTTCACTTTGAGTCTGTGTAGGTCTTTTGTCCTGAGGTGGGTCTCTTGTACGCAGCATATGTGTGGGTCATGTTTTCTTATCCATTCAGCTATTCTGTGTCTTTTGATTGGAGCATTTAATCCATTTACATTTAAGGTTATTATTGATAGGAATTATTCACTGCCATTTTCTTGCCTGTGTTCCTTTCTCTCTCTCTCTCTCTCTCTCTCTCTCTCTCTCTCTCTCTCTCTCTCTTTCTTCCTTTCCTTAAAGCAGTCCCTTTAGTATTTCTTGCAGCACTGGCTTGGTAGAAGTGTATTCTTTTAGACTTCTTTTGTCTGAGAAGCTCTTTATTTGGCCTTCTATCTTGATTGAAATCCTTGCTGGGTAAAGTAGTCTTGGTTTCAGGCCTTTGGTTCTCATTACTTGGAATATTTCTTGCCATTCTCTTCTGGCTTGGAGTGTTTCCATTGAGAAGTCGGATGCTAACCTAATCGGGTCTCCCTTGTATGTTACTTCCTTTTTCTCCCTTGCTGCCTTTAAGATTCTCTCTTTGTCTTGGAATTTTGCCATTTTAATTATGATGTGTCTTGAATTGGGCCTCTTTGGGTTCCTCTTGATTGGGACTCTCTGTGATTCCTGGATTTGTGTGACTTTTTCTCTCATCAAATTAGGGAAGTTTTCCATCATTACTTTTTCAAATAGGTTTTCTATCCCTTGCTCTTATTCTTCTCCCTCTGGTATCCCTATTATACGGATATTATTATGTTTCATATTGTCTTGTATTTCTCTTAATCCCTCTTCATTCTTTCTGAGCCTCTTTTTCTTTTCTTGCTCTTTCTGGGTTTTTTTTTTTTCTACTTTGTCCTCCAACTCGTTGATCCGATCTTCTGCTTCATCAATTCTGGTTTTGATTCCTTCTATTGTGTTCTTCAGTTCAGAAATTGTATTTTTCATTTCCTCTTGGCCCTTGTTGATAGTTTCTATTTCCTTTCTCATGTTGATATAGTTTGCAGTGAGTTCCTCGTAGCTTCCCTGTAGTTTCTGGTAGCTCATTGGGAGCTCTTGGAGCTTCCTGACAACCATTGCTTTGAACTCAAAATCTGATAGTTGAGTTGCCTCCATTTCATTTAGCATTCTTTCTGGGGCTTCCTCCTTTTCTTTCATTTGGGGATTGTTTCTTTGTCTTCCCATTGTTTGTGAGACTCTTCTTGTTAGCCTCAGCTTCTTGAATTGATTTGTTCTGGTTCCCTGGGTTTATGGTGTGAACTTCTGTGGTAGAATGCCTGTGAGATTCAGTGGTGCTGTCTCCTTCGGGTATCCTGGTGTTCACAGCTTCCAGTGTCTCAGCTGTTGATATGCCCCCTCTTTGGGACCAACTCTGGTCTTTCCACAGTTCCAGGGGTTTTTTGTTTTGTTTTGTTTTTGTCTCACTCGTATGTGTTTAAAAAGAGAAAAGGAGAGGGAAAAAGAAAAGAAGGAAAAGGAAATTAAAAAATGAAAAGAGAATAAAGAAAAGCAGAATGAAAAAGAAATGAAGAAAAAAGAGAAAGGAAGAAGAGATAAGTTTGGAAAGAAAGGAAGAAGGAGTAAAACAAGAAAGAAGTAATACGAAGCAAAAAGGAGTTGAGGGATAGAAAAGATCAAAATAATAAAAAAAAATAATAAAAAAGAGAAAAAGAAAAAAACCCACACACACAAAAATAAAAAAACCAAAAAACACCAAAACCGACAACTCTTGCTGTTATCAGTCTTGCTAAGCTGGTTTTTCTGGCCTTGATGAGTGCGGTGGCCGAGGGGTGACCATATTGTTTTTCTCCTTGTCCAGCACTCAGTTTTCTTTGGCCTACTGTCCTCAGAGCTGGCCCAGGTTTCTCTGCACAGGGTCTCAGGTGTGTCTCCTTCGGCGGCAGGAGCCTACTGTGGTCATGCTCACGCAAGCGCTGATGATCTTTCAGCCTTCCATGCACAGGTGCCAACTGTCCTGCGAGCACAAATCGACCCCCACGCAGGTTGCACACCGGTGTCTAAGATCTCCCAGCAGCCCACTCAGGTCTCCGATGGCGCCGAGAGACTGTATGGCTGCTCCTTGCTGGCACAAGCACAGGTGGGGGCTGAGAGAGACCGTAGAGGTGCCCAGCAACTGCACCACGGGTCTCTCAGTGGTGTGCTGGTGCCGGCAGATCCCCATGCAGCTGTCTACAAGGGTGCGTGGGCGTAGACAAAAGTGCGAGCTCCAATGCTCAGTCCTCTCAGACTATGAGATCTTAACTCCTCTCTGTGAGATTTCAAGCAACCAGGTTTATCCCGGTGCTGCTGAGACCTTGTTTGGCTGATCAGGGACCGGTTGACTCAGCTCCCTCCCTAGAGTCCTACAGCTAGCACTGGCCTGGGATCCCAGCCCCCGCCCTGGTCTCCACGCTGCTGGAGCACTCTCTCCACCGTCTGGCCCCTCAATGTCCACTGCAACCCTTGATCACCTGTTTTCAAATATGCTGTGTTTCTGGTGTCTGTTTGTTGTGCTCCATTGAAAATTGGCCTGGTTTTTCACCTGTGTGAAGGGGGAAGAGGGATGTGCATCCTCTTACAGCGCCACTATCTTCTCTCCCCAATAGAATCAAGGCTTTTCTTTCATTCTTTTTTAAAAATGGAATGTGTTGGGGTTATATGGTTAATGAAATTACATAGGTTTCAGATGTCCAACTCTGTCCTGCATCACCTGTATATTGTATTTTCACCACCCGAAAGTCATGTCTCTTTCCATCACCATTTATCCCTCTCTTTACCTGCTCGTGCCATCCCCCACCCCCATTTCCTTCTAGTAATGACCATGCTGTTGTCTGCCAGGGAATTTTTTTTTCTTAATCCCTTGTCATTTTCAACCAGCTCGCCTACCCCAGCCCCTGTGGCAGTTATGAGTCTGTTTTTATTTTGTTGTTTAGTTATTTTGTTCAATAGATTCCACATACAAGGGGGGATCCAAAAATTCAGAATTATCTTCTACAGGGCAGGCCCCTTGTAATACAGGATTGCCTCCCACCCCAGCTGTTAGGAATCCATTTGTATCAGTGTACCAGCTGGCATTGTGAGAGGCTGTGTTCAGCTTCAGTAGAATATTTGAAGGGAGGGTGGGGCATGGTGGTCATGCCCATTCACAATGGGTGATTTATGAGTGTACCTGCCCACAATGCACTGAGTGTTCATCAGTTTTTGATAAAAAATGGCCTGAGCCCTGTGCCCCATTCTCCTTATCACCGAATCTCTCCCTGAGCGACCTTTTTTTTTTGTTTGTTTGTTTCCCTAAATGAAAAAGTCCTCAAAAGGAAATGTTTTCCCAATGTGGGAAGAGGTGAAATGAAAAACAGCAGGAGCACTAAAAGGCATCAAAATTAATGAGTTCAAAGACTGTTTTGAGCTGTGGGAAAAAGCCTCCATAGGCGTATTGCATCAAATAGAGAGTACTTTGAAGGTAACTGAAGTTTAAACATGTAAGAACAAATGCAGTTATTTAATAAATAAATTCTGGGATTTTTTGGATCCCCCACTCATACAAGTGAAATCTACTGCATTTGTCTTTATCCAACTGGCTTATTTGACTTAGCAAAATACTCTCCATGTCCATCCACGCTGTTGCAAAAGGTAAGATTTCCTTCTTTTTAACAGCTGAGTAGTATTCCGTTGTGTGAATGTACCACAGCTGTTTTACTGACTTTCCAACTGATGGCACTTGGGCTGCTTCCAAAATTTTAGCTACTGTAAATCACACTGCAATGAATGTATGGGTGAACATATTCTTTCAAATTAGTATTTCAGGTTTCTTCAGATATGTTACTGCTGCAACCAGCGTGGAGTTGGGGTTCCTGAGTGGGGGCGACGGGAGATTAAGACACAACACAGTTTAAGGAAATGCAGGGGCCAGATGGGACATTGCCCTCTGATGGAGAGACAATGAGCCACGAACATGATCCCCATGTTTATTTTATAGGGGTTGGTTAGATAGAGCTCAAGGACATTTTGCAAACTTGGGGAGATGCTGCAGGAATGGATTGTTCCATTCCCAGGCTATCTAACTGATACATATGTTTTCTGAAAAAGTTACAGTGCACACAGTTGAAGCTTGAGGCTATCTATTTCATTCTCAACCCCCACAGGTTCTGGCTGTGTCAGCTGCTAGCTTGATCCACCTTGGAGATGCAAGCAGTCAAGTGCAGCTTTGTTAAGCCCTCAACCTTGGCTATGACGCCAGCTTTCACCATCCCCCGCATATTCCCAGAAGTGAAATTACTGGGTCATAAGACAGCTCCATTTTTAATTTTTTGAGGTAACTCTATTCTGTTTTCTGAAGTGGCTGCACCAGTCTGCATTCCCACCAACAGTGCACAAGAGTTCCCTTTTCTCCACATCTTTGCCAGCACTTGTTTGTTTGTTGATTTACTGGTGATGGCCATTCTGACAGGTGTGAGGTGATATCTCATTGTGGTTTTAATTTGTATTTCCATGATTAGTGACGTTGAGCATCTTTGCATGCCTATTAGCTTCTTCTATACGTCAAGTACAAGTACTGGAAAGAAAATTTTGAGGTGTTTGGGAAGAACTTAAATCAGCTACTGGTAAGATGGGACGGTGAAGCAGGGCTCTTCTATGACAACACAGTCTGCAGGAAGAAATATTTACTGCTTTTGATTGGTTACAGACAAGAGTCACTAAGTTCACACACATGTGAGATGCGGTGGCCCATCCAGTGGCACTGATTCACAGCTCTGACCTAGGTTCATGAAGGTGAGTGGTCTTTTGTCAGCGGGACCACATTTAATATTACTTGGTCAATTATCCCTGTCTCTTCTCTCACTATCCGGATAAGGTCATTTAATTTACAACATTCCATAACTACAGGAATGCAATGTAATAAACCACAGGAAAACCTTAGAAGATCCCTAAAAGAAAAACTATAGAAGTCTACGTAACAGGCTTCCGAATGGTTAAGAGCAATATTTAACAGAAATAGGTTAGAGCCTGGCTGGTGTGGCTCAGTGGATTGAGCGCTGGCCTGCAAACCAAAGGGTCCCGGTTTGGATTCCGAGTTAGGGCACTTGCCCATGTTGCAGGACAGCTCCCGGCGGGGGCGGGCGGCGCGCGACACTTTTCTGTTTCCCTCTCTTTCTCCCTTCCCTTCCCCTCTCTCTCTCTAAAAATAAATAAAATCTAAAAATCAAAAACCTAGAGGTAGAGTTTTAATCACGAACGAAGGGACAGCTTTGTCTGCTGGGGTTTATCAAGACCTCCCGCGTTGCTCACAACGGCTGCAGTTCGGACCATGCAGCGTGGCCTGTGCAGACAGACGGGAAAACTGAGACATAATTAGAGATCACCTTCGGAAGGACAAGCAAGCTTGGAGAAGGACGAACAACTGCCATTTTCTGATACCCTAAAAGGCAGATGCAAATAGGAACGCTGAATGACAACTAACCGGCTGCTCTGAAAACATGAGAAGTTAAAATCATCAACCAACGTTTTAACCCGATGTATGCACAAAACCATCTCACTCCTAAACCTTCCAAGACTGGAAGACTGGAAAACGCACACTGCAGCCACCAACCAGGATCAGGCCCGTGCCTCAGGGTCGCGGGAGCGCGATTTCTCGCGAAAACTGCCTCACCCTCATCCCCACGCGCAATGCAGAAGGGGCGTGAACTCTCGCGAGAGCGGCTCAAACTTGGCGCCCCGGAGGCGGAGAAACATGGCGCGGCCGGGCCCGTCCTGGAACATGCCGGACCGAAATCAGGAGCGCGATGTGCGCGAGCTCGTGCGCCATGTGACCGGCCTCCGGGATGAGGCGGACCCCAGTTTTCAGCTCTGCCTGAACTTCGCCTGGTCCAACTTCAGGTGCGAGGCGTGGCGGTGGAAGGGGCCAGGAAGGGGTCGGACAGGGTCAGCGCAGCCCTAGGGCCGCAGGGCCCGGTCGCCGGTGACACGCCTGCGGAGACCGGCTGTGGGTCGTGCGGGGCCTGAGTCTGCCCGATAGGCGGCCGCCGCCTCACCGAGCACCGCACACAAGCAGCACGCAATTTTGAATGGATGGGCCAGTTAGGTTTAGGGCAAAGTAATGGTCGCACCTAGTTTAAAACGGTGATCTCACGGCACCCTGTCCCTGCTGGGGTCGCTTCAGACCGGTCACTCCTGGGTCTCCTTTTTCCTACCGCGGAGGGCTGAGCAGGACACGAGGGCCACTTATGTGTGGTGGACTGCCGCCTCCTGCCTCGCACTCCAGCGTGGAGGTCCGTCCCACCATGGGTTCGGTCATTTCTTATCCCAACGTCTGGAACAGTTACTGCCATGTAGTCACGAAGCCGCCCATACACCCTCCAGTACAATGTATGTAGTTTAGATACCTAGGTGAAGTCGGAGTTCCTATTTTTATTTCTGGACGATGAAAATTAGCACTGTTAAGATAATTACCTGTAATGGAATTTTACTGTTATTAAAAGTATAACCGTGTAATTTCAGTAGAAATCTTGAGGACTAAACAAACAGTTTTTCAAAATGAGTAATCTTGAGTTTCAACCTTAATGATCATATGTAAGTGCCTACTTGGTTTGCAAAGACTAGCCACTGAGGTAAAAGCCCGCCGAGTTTCTGAAATAATAAACTCAGTTTTTAAGTGTAACATAAATATTACAATGTGTGAATAGGTCAGATAAAACAATGCTTTTCCTACAGATTGAATGAATTATTTTTCCTTTTTAAGATTTTCTGTTGTTGTTTTTTTTTTACAATTTTATTTATTTATTTTTAGACAGGGGAAGGGATGGAGAAAGAGGGAGGGAGACATCCATGTGTGGTTGCCTCTGGCATGCACCCTACTGGGGACCTCGCCCACAACCCATGCATATGCCCTGATGGGGAATTGAACCAAAGGCCCTTTGGTTTGCAGGCCAACACTCAATCCACTGAGCTATACCAGCCAGGGCTTCCTTTTTAAGGTTTTTAAAAATTTTTTAATTGACTTTATTGGGCTGACATTGGCTAATAAATTTACATAGGTTTCAGCTGTACAGTTCTACAATTCATCATCTGTATATTGAATTATGTGTTCACTACCCCAAGTCAAGTCTCCTTCCATCTCCACTTGTCCCCCTGTTCCCTATTCTACCTCCACCCTTATTTTTATTTTTCTGTTACAGTTGACATTCAATATTGTTTTGTATTACTTTCAATTGTACAGCATAGTACAGGGGTGTCAAACTCATTTTCACCGGGCGCCACATCCGCCTTGCGGTTGCCTTCAAAGGGCCTAAATAATTTTAGGACTATATAAATGTAACTACTCCTTAACAGTTAAGGAGTTGAAATTACATTCAGCCCTTTGAAGGGCTGGTGTGGCCCCCTGTGAAAATGAGTTTGACATGCCTGGCCTAGTGGTTAGATATTTATATAATTTAATAAGTGACCTTCCTATACGTTTAGTACCCACCTGGCACCATGTACAGTTATTACAATATTTTTTACTCTATTTCCTATGCTGTACTTTACATCCCTGTGACTGTTTTGTAACTGTCAATTTTGCTGCTTAATCCCTCACCTTTGTCACCCAGTCCCCCAACACCCTCCCCTCTGGCAAACATCAATTTTTTTCTCTGTGTCTGTGAGTTTGTTTCTGTTTTCTGTGTTTGTTTATTTTGCGCTTTAGATTCCACATATAAGTGAAATTGTATAGTATTTGTCTTTCTCTGACTGATTTTTTTACTTTGCATGATACCTTCTAGGTCCATCCCTGTTGTCACAAGTGATAAGATTTCATTTTTGAAAAAATTTTACTTTATTGATATTTTAGAGAGCAAGAGGAAAGGGAAGAGAGAAACATCAGTTTGTTGTTACACTTATTGATGCCCTAACCTGGGATCAAACCCAAAACCTTGGCATTACCAGGAAGGTGCTCTAACAAACTGAGCTACTCAGCCAGGGCATGATTTCATTCTCTTTTATGGCTGAGTCATAGTCCACTGCGCATGTGTACCTCATCTTTTTTCTTCAGTCATCTCTTCGAGGGCATTTGGGTTGTTTCCATAGCTTGGCTGTTGTAAAGAGCACTGCAAAGACAAATTTAAATGCTGTACCCCAAATAATTTCTCTATTGACCTTTCTAAATGGCAGTAAGTGAACAGACATCATTTTAGGGTTGGGAAAGACACTCAAAGTTACCATCTCCTTCTACACATTGAGAAACTAAATACATTATAATAGGTAAAGTACTGTTCCACTCAGCCATTTAGAGGATAGAATTAATGTTACTTGGTAGTGTAATTTACTTCTTTTAAATACAGATTGTTGGCTCTGATACTGAAAAATGGAAAACAAGAATCATTGTGCTATACTGTAATTTTATGAGCCTTTAATCCATCAGAAAAATGAACAATTTTTTTCAGCTTTTAAAAATTGCAGCCATGTTGTAAGCCCTAGAAATTCAAAGATAGGTGAGATAGTCTTTGTCCTTAAGGGAGGGAGAAACCAAAGTTAATCACATATGATCTAGAATAGGCCTTTTTTTTTAAGGATTTTATTTATTTATTTTTAGAGAGGAGAAAGAAGAGAGGGAGGGAGAGGGAAACATTAATGTGTGGTTGTATCTCAACTGCCCCCTACTGGGGACTTGGCTGGCAAGTTAGGCATGTGCCCTGACTGGGAAATGAACTGGCAACCCTTTGGTTTGCAGGCTGGCACTCAATCTACTGAGCTACACCAGCCAGGGCTGGAGTAGGCCTTCTTAACATGAGGGCCTGAAGATAGAATTCAGGTGTTATGGATGTGGACGAGAAAAAATTTACACCAACCTCTAACTAAAAAATAACATTCCTTTCAATTATGAATAAAAGCAACAAGCAATATTAGTTTACTTATGAGTGTATCACCAGTAGAAATCACATGTTTAACATCATATTTTAGTTGTAGATATATCTACATATTGTTTATGTCACTTTAATGTTAGCTATGGACCCACTGCTAGACCTTGTTACTTCATGCTTTAACAAAGAAATGCCTTGCCCTGGCCAGTGTGGTTCAGTTGGTTGGAGCATGATCTGGTGCACCAGAAGGTTGGTGGGTTCCATCCCCCATTAGGTTGTGGGTTCAATCCCTGATCAGGATGTATACAAGAGACAACCAATTGGTGTGTGTAGTGTCTGTCTGTCTGTCTGTCTCTCCCATCCTGAAAGCAGTGAAACAATGTCCTCAGGTGAGCATTAAAGAAAAAAAAGGGAATGTCTCATCATATCACACACTTTTAGGAACACTTCACAACTGTATTTCACTATTTTCAGTTACCTTTGTGTATTTCATTTTGCGATTTAAAAATCATTCTGTCCTGGCTGGTTTGACTAACTGGACTGAGCACCAGCCTGTGAACAGAAGGGTCACTGGTGTGATTCCCAGTCAGGGCACATGCCTGGGTTGTGGGCAGGGCCCCTGCTTGGGGGTGTGCAAGAGGCAACCAACTGATGTTTCTCTTGCACATTGATGTTTCTCTCCCCCCTCTCTTCCCTCCCCTGTCTCTGAAAATATATAAATAAAATCTTTAAAAAAATTCTGAGAAGGGGTCTTATCTTCACTGGGCTCCCTATAGCATAAAAAGATTAGGCAGACTGATACAGGATGTGTTGTGTTGGGCTCAGACACAAGGCACTGTGGGAAGACAGAGGAGTCAGAGCACAGGGTGGGGTGGCTCAGGAGGACCTGTGTCCTACTGGAAGGAGCCTGAGCCCTCTCAGATGCCAAGGTCGTTCCCTGGATGGCGAGGGGATACAGCAACAAAGGTGCGCTCCTGCGTGTCACTGAGTGTAGGGTGTGTCCGGGATACGGAGAGCAGTGATGCAGTCTGCTTATCGAGGTGATAGGGTTGATGTAAGAATTGCATTTTATCTTCTAGATTCCATCGTTTCTTGGATGTGAACAGTCACAAAGTAGAAAAGACAATAGAAGGGTAAGTTGATTTCATATATATGTCTATACATGTAGATCTTTTAATTCATATAGCTTTATGACCATCCGTTGACTTTCAAAAATATATTTTAGAATTTATGAAAAATTCATCATTCATTCCGATCTCGGTAAAGCTGCTAGTTGGAAGAGATTAACTGAGGAATTTCTCAATTCATCGCTTCTGAGTACAAAGGAGATAAAGGTAGGCATTATAATATCATGAGATCTCTTGTGAATTTTACCATTTCCAATCTGATTGTTGACAGCTCATTTCTGCCAGTTAAACATTCATTCTCTTAGTATGTTCACTGGCCAGAGCAGAATACCCTGGAAACTGACCTAAGTGTTGCCTGGAATCGGTGTGGCTCAGGCTTGAGGAGAATGAAAAAGCTCTTGGATAATCATTTCAGCCCCAGCCTCCTAGGATAATTGAGACCAGAGATTGGCATAAATAATAGCACTATCTGGCTATCTTCAGTGTTTTTGTTTCTTAATTTTTATTTTATTTTTATTTTTTTAAGATTTTATTTATTCATTTTTAGCCCTGGCTGGTGTAGCTCAGTGGATTGAGCGCGGGCCTGTGAACCAAGGGATCGTGGTTCAATTCCCAGTCAGGGCACATGCCTGGGTTGCGGGCCAGTTCCCGGCAGGGGACACACGAGAGGCAACCATACATTGATGTTTCTCTCCCTTTCTCCCTCTCTCCCTCTCTCCCTCTCTCCTTCCCTTCCCCTCTAAAGATAAATAAATAAAATGGTTAAAAAAAGATTTTATTTATTCAGTTTAAGAGAGAGGGGAAGGAAGGGAGAAAGAGAGGAACATCGACTTGTAATCAAACCAGCGACCTTTAGGTTTGCAGGAGGACACCCAACCAACTAAGCCACTCTGGTTGTGGCTAGCTTAAGTGTTTTAAATCAGCAGTCTCCAACCTTTTTGGCACCAGGGACAGGTTTTGTGAAAGACAATTTTTCCACAGACTAGGGTGTGGGGGATGGTTTCGGGATAATTCAAGCGCATTACATTCAAGCTCCCCTCCTACTGGGCGGCCCAGTTCCTATTAGGCCCAGACCAGTACCCGTCGGTGGCCTGAAGGTGGGCCCCCATTTTAACTGGCTTCTCAGCACTTGGTAATAAGAACAACCTATGTAATGGTGTCGTAAGCACTTTCAGATTCTATTGTAGGTCCTCAAGTCCACCCTGAGGCTTTAGGATTCTGTACTAGAGGGGTTTACAAAACTTTACAAAAGCTGCCCCTTCACTGTTATGGTTTATTACAGTGAAATGATACAGATTGAAAAGGAGCAAGGGGAAACGATGCCCAGGGTGATGGCCAGGAGAAACCAGGCACCAGCTTTCCAGTGTTCCTTCCCAGTGGAGTCACAAGGGAATGCCCTTGGTTTGTGCAGTGACAATGTATGACCATACACACACAGTGCCGTGAACCAGGGAAGCTTCCCGGTGCCTTGGTGCACAGGGCCTTTGTTTGGGGTCTGTCACACGGACATGCAGTGCCCATGTAGCTGACCCTGCCACTCGGTCTCCAGCCCTCAGAGGTCAAGCCAACGACCTCAGACAGACGAAAGCAGACATTCACCATAAGGCACATTGGTGGTGTCAGCAGTCTGGTGTGTGGCCTCAAGACTCTAGCACAGTGATGTCAAACTAATTTTCACCAGGGACCACATCAACCTCGTGGTTGCTGTCAAAGGGCTAAATGTGATTTTAGGACTATATACATGTAACTACTCCTTAACAGTTGAATAAGAGAGCTCGGCGCTGCCTCCGGGTAGAAACAAGGTGCCCAGTCGGATAAAACAAGGTGGAGGGCCAGATTCGGCCCTCGGGCATTGTGTTTGCCCCCTGAGCTCTGGCATACACAAACCCCATCTCCACAGGGTACCCCAAGGGCTCAGGTTCTCTGTCGGGAGCCAGTGGAGCACCAGTCCTGAAGACCTTTTGGGTGTTCCCAGTTGGGCAGCTAGGCATCCAAGTTAACTGGCTTGGTCTTCCTGGTAACCTCTGTTATGCGAGACTGTCTCTTTGTCCATCAGTGTGTCCAGCCTGCGGCCACAGGCCACATGCAGCCCAGGGTAGCTGTGAATGGGGCCCAACACCAAATTGTAAATTTCCTTTTTTTTTTGCTCATCAGTTTTCATAACTGTGTATTTCATATATAGCCCAAGACAACTCTTCTTCCGGTGTGGCCCAGAGGCACCAAAAGGTTGGACGCCCCTGGGCCACTCTGCGCTGTGGAAATTGGTGTCCTAAGGAAGAGAGCCTCAGACAACTTCAGGGAGGGCTGGGAAGGTATTTCTGGAGAAGAGAGAGCCGCTGTCTCTGAGTGTGTGCCGTCAGGAGAGAATGCTTCCTGAGACGTTTTCTACAGCTTTCTGGGAATCCTGTGGAATTGAATAAAGACGTCCTACCATACCATAGTGTTAGTAGTAAAAAGAGTGGCGTGTGTGTTTAGAGCCCTCGGTGCAGCCAGGCCCCATGAGTCCCATAGCCAGCACCGTCAGCAGATACCAGTGCCCCTTCCCAACCCATGTTGTGCAGAATAATGCAGTGAAACAGTGAGTGTCACTTCTGACTTGACTTTGACCTTTTGATTCCCATCTTCAGTTGTTTTTCTGTGCACCTGCAGCTGTACACCCCCAACCAGGGACCTGGCCTGCAACCCAGGCAGGTACCCTGACTGGGACTCAAGCCAGCGACCCTTTGGTTCACAGGCCGGCACTCAGTCCACTGAGCCACACCAGCCAGGGCACCTCAGACCATTTTGGAGCCTGCCCTGGCTCACACTCTTAGCCCTGTCCTCTCTGCGCATGAAATCCAACTCACGTGGTCTAGCATGTGTTGGCGGGGTGGATCCACTCCAGTCTCTGCTGTGCGTGTCACAGCCTCCAGTCACCCTGAGACGTGTGGAGAGCTCAGCAACCCCCTTGGGCGGTCTGGCAGCCAGGCGCTGCCTGGGAAACCCTCAGCTGGTCCCCATGCCCACAGCATGCCACACACAGGCCCCAGTCACTGGCTGCCCTGCTCACCTGCCATTGCAATCACCACTTTAACTGACAGCTCTGGGGTCCCAGTGAATCTCCTTTGACAAGGGCCACAAGGCTGCTGTTATTACTTCCTGTCTGGCCCTGGTTGAACACCACTCTGATAGGGTTGGAGGGAGGGGGGGACATGGCCCCAGGCAAATGGGCCACAAACACACCATTCTTACCTGAGGTGGCTGGCCTGCCTGCGTGCATGACAGCCCAGTCAAACGCCCAATCAAACTCAGTCAGGAGTTTGCAGCCAAGAAAGTAAGGGAGTCTTATTGGAGGAAATGATGCAAAGTCACAGTCACAGGTGAGCTAATGCTCAAGACCTGGCTCCCCAATGGCTTCCAGGGGGTGGTTATGTAGAGAAAAAATGTAAATCAGGGCGGCTAAAGGCTTTGGTTCATGGGCTCTGCCGATGGGCCAGGGCCAGGGAAGGGAGTAGTTGATTGTTGTATTAGGTCCTGATGTCAGCCACACTGTCATTCTGTCTGGTTTCCTCAGGGTGTGGTCCCTAGGGTTATTTGGGGTTTTATGGGCCTGGGCCTAAAATGCAGCTGAAGCCAAGGTGTTATCTGTAGCTTGACCAAAACTCTCTTTCTGTGGTCAGCAGACCTGAGGCTGTGCTTGTTCTTTCCCCATGGTAAAGACTGCCTTATTAGTGACAGTTAGTACTAATCAATAAATACTGATCCCCAAAGAAGAACCCAGATATTTATCAGCTTACTGATCAACAGCTGAATGAAACTGAACCAACTGATCAGTGGGAGGAGAAACTCAAGTCACTCCTACTTCTTGGGGAGTGAAGCCACAGCCAGCTAATGCCTGGCATGGCCCCCCACCTATGAGAGAAATCATGGGGCTCCACACAGCAGGGCATCGGACACCCCACATTTACGTGCGCTGGAATTCCACCATTCCCCTGAAGTAGCTTTGGTTTCTCTGGACCCTCATTTCCAAACTGCCCGTGTGGAGCAGTACTTACTACGGTCCTCTGGGCAATTTTAGGAAGAGCCAGCAGATGCCGCAACACATGGGCTCAGTGACTGACCCCCAGCCGGGATAGCTAAACACTGGGCCTGATGCGGTGTTTCTGAGACAGTTTGATACTAACCAGGATGTGATGTCCTAAGGGCTTAACTGTAAAGGAAGGGAGTGGACAGGACAGAAAGGAGAAAGGGCATGTTGAAGAGTCATTTTTATGGATTAACACTTGGCTGTGCTCCAGCACGCTAAGATTTTATTTATTTATTTATTTATTTATTTATTTAGAGAGGGGAAGGGAGGGAGAGGTGGGGAGAAACATCAACCTGTGGTGGTTTTTCATGTACCTCCTACTGGGGACCTGGCCTGCAACCCAGGCATGTGCCCTGACTGGGAATCGAACCAGTGACCCTTTGGTTCACAGGCCCGCACTCAATCCACTGAGCCACACCAGCCAGGGCTCATGCACCTTTATAATAAGCTTTTGTAGAAAAGATATGAAGACCACTGTCCTGCATTATGCCAGAAGCAAAGTACTGTGCACGTGCCCTTCAACTTTCTGTGGTAACTCACCTTTTTCTTTGTCTCCTCGTTTAGCAGCCTCCCCACAAAAAACCCATCTGACAGCAGTTGTTACTAAATAATAGATTTATACAGTGAGAGTTATTTGCTTCAAGTACAGTTGGCCCATGAACAACCAACGTGGGCGTGACATGCATGGGACCTGTTGTGTGCAGTGACCCACAGACTTCAGCTGAGCCACACAGTGCAAGCCCAGGTCATTCAAGGGTCAGCTGACGGTTGGGAACCTGCGTATGCAGATTAAGTTATATGTGGATTTTTCACTGTGTGGACGGCCAGTACCCTTGATCCCCACATTGTTCAAGGGTCGGCTGCATTTACAGTTTAGATGAATTTTCTCGGGAGGAATAAAATTCTTTGTGGGCCTGAACTGGTAAGTGAGTTGGTTAGAATGTTGTCCCGGTACACCAAAGTTGCAGGTTCAATCCCCAGGCAGGGCACATACAAGAATCAACCAATGAATGTATCAATAAGTGGAGCAAGAAATTGATGTTTCTCTCTCCCCAACCCCTCTCTCTAATGTCAATAATTAAAATTAAAAAAAATTATTGGTGAAGGAATTTCAAACATCTTTAAAAATGTATTTTATTGATTATGCTATTACAGTTGTTCAATTTTTTTCCCCTTTTGCCCCCCTTCACCTGGTACCCCTATTCACTCTGGCAGTACCCCCTCTTAGTTCATGTCCTGGGTCATGCATATAAGTTCTTTGGCTACTTCATTTCTATACTCTTCTTAATATCCTCCTGTCTATTCTGTAACTACGAATTTATACTTCTTAATCCCCACACCTTTCCCCCATTCTCCTCCTTTCCCCACTCAAATGATAAGCCTCCATGTGATCTCCATATCTATGATTCTATTCCTGTTCTGCTTGTATACTTAGTTTGATTTTTAGGTTCAATTGATAGTTGTCAATTTATTGCCATTTTAATGTTCATAGTTTTG
Organism: Anoura caudifer; assembly: GCA_004027475.1. Lineage (NCBI taxonomy): Eukaryota > Metazoa > Chordata > Mammalia > Chiroptera > Phyllostomidae > Anoura > Anoura caudifer. The sequence continues at coordinate 18,567 of PVKU01012198.1, read as the reverse complement.
ATCTTCATTTTCTTATATAATTCTCTTTAGCATTTCATATAATAATGATTTCATGGTGGTGAACTATAGTTTTTTCTTGTCTGGGAAGCACTTTATCTGCCCTTTGATTCTAAATGATAGCTTTACTGGGTAGAGTAATCTTGGCTGTAGACCCTTGCTTTTCTTCACTTTGAATACTTCTTGCCTGTCCCTTCTAGCCTGGAAAGTTTCTGTTGAGAAATCAGCTGAGAGTCTTACAGGAACTCCTTTGTAGGTACCATCTTTTTTGGACCATAAGATGCAACTAGGTTTTAGAGGGGGAAAATTTTTGAAGCAAAAAATGTGCTAAAATATTTAATAACATAGTATTTCACCAATGTAAATGTAAACAGAACTCAACAGCAGCATTAACAACCATTATTTATCCCAAATTGGGAGGTGGGGTACGTCTTATAGTCTGAAAAATATGGTAACTGACTGTTGTTCTCTTGCTGCTTTTAAGATTCTCTTTATCTTTAACTTTGGCATTCCATTTGTGATGTGTCTTGGTTGGTCCTCTTTGGATCCGTCCTGTTTGGAACTCTCTGTGCTTCCTGGACTTGCATGTCTATTTCCTTTACCAAATGAGGGAAGTTTCCTTTCATTATTTTTTCAAATAAATTTCCAAAATCTTGTTCTTTCTCTTCTTCTTCTGGCACCTCTATGATTTGAATGGTGGTATGTTTGAAGTTGTCCCAGAGGCTCCTATCCCTATCCTCATTTTTTTTTGGATTCTTTTTTCTTCTTGCTATTCTGATTGATTTTTTTTTTCTCCCTTATATTCCAAATCATTGATTTGATTCTCGGCTTCATCCATTCCCCTGTTTATTCCCTGTAATTTTTTCTTTATTTCACTTTGTATAACCTTCATTTCTGACTGGATCTTTTTTGTGCTGCTGAGGTCCTCACTCAGTTCCTTGAGCATCCTGATAACCAGTGTTTTGAACTCTGCATCTGATAGATTGCTTGTCTCCATTTTGTTTAGTTCTTTTTTTGGAGTTTTGATCTGTTCTTTCATTTGGGCCATGTTTCTTTGTCTCCTCGTTTCAGCAGCCTCCCTGTGTTTGTTTCTGTGTATTGGGTAGAGTTGCTTTGACTCCCTGTCTAGTAGTGCAGCCTAATGTAGAAAAGCACACCCTTAAGTTGAATGGGGTGGAGCCTTACATAATTGCCAAGGAGGGCAACCCATGTGAACCAGGTGGGTGGGGTCCAAGATACAGTGTAGCCGCTCTGTGGCTCTGCTTTGGGAGGGCTTAGAAAAGGGACAGTGGTCATGCCTGGCCTCTAGAGTTTTGTTCGGGAAGAAGCTCTCTACCAGCACTCGCCCTGATGCCACACCCTTCACTTTCTCCCCGTATGCCACTGGTGCGCTTCAGTTGCTGCCCCAGTGCTCTAGCCCTGAGGGAGTGAGTCTGTGTAAGTCCTAAGTCCACTGCGGACCCTTTAAGAGGAGACACCTAAGAATCCTGCATTTTCTTCCTCTGCCCCAACTACTTGTTATTATAATCAGAAGTTATGGGGGCTTATTTTCCTGGCACTGGAGCCCTGGGCTGGGTGGTCTGGTTTGGGGCTGGGACCCCCTGCTCCTGAGGTATCCCTCCCTATTTTTATCCACCACACCTGTTCCACATCTTCGCATCTCCACCCCTCCTATCTATCTGGTCAAATATGAGTTCTTTAACTCCTTGGTTTTAAGACTTCCATACAGCTCAATGATTATTCTGGGTGATTGTTGTTTTGTAGTTGTAATTATTGCTGCGGTTGTGCAAGGAGGCGAGCTTTGTGTACCTACGCCTCCATCTTTACCAGAAGTGTCAAGCATTTTTAAGCAGGTGAGGAATTATGAAATAACAGGCAACTCCTTGGAACCTTATGAGTGATTTATTACTTTCTCATTTCTAGAAAGGTTTACCAAGTGTCTACTCGGTCCCTAGCTGCATACTAAGTGGTCAGAATACAGAATACAGAAGACATGGCGTCAGTGAGTAATGACGATGACAAACACTGGGAGATGCTCAGAAGGTGCTCTGCACCACAGAGTGGCGAGAGCGAACTTGGCTTTGGGTGACAGAGACTTCCCTCACCCTGCTTGCATGCATAGTTTATGGCTTTTAGCACATTTGGGGTGTTTTTATTTTTTGGTAAATTTTTGTATGTAATTTAATCAATGTAATTCATGTTTTTTAAAAAAACCAGAAAAGTTAAAGAATAGTGAAAGGAACTCCTGTGCTCCTTTGCCTCAGGTTCTTCCACTGCAGTCTGATCTGGAAAAGTTCCTTGGCCTTTCTTTTTCCTGACCTTGACATTCAGGGTTATGCGGGCCAGTTACTTGGTAGCACATCCCTTAATTTAGGTTTGTCAGATGATTCCACGTTACGATTTAGGTAATGCATTTTTGACAGGTTCCTCGTGTGTACACATTTGAACTCTCAAAGTAGTTTAGAACAGTACCTATATACAATCGAATAATACTCAGCCAAAAAAAAAAAAAAGAATAAAATCTTAGCCTTTGCAACAGCAGGGAAGGACCTAGAGGGTGTTATGCTAAGTGAAATAACTCAGGCAGAGAAATACAAACATCATACGATGTCAGTTTTGTGTGGACTATAAAAGAGAAGATAAATAAATGAAACAGAAACAGACTCACAGATACAGAGGACAGACTGGCCATTGCCACAGGGGAGGGAGGTTGGGGTGAAATGGTGAAGGGATTGAGAGGTACAAATTGGCCATGACAAACTAGTCACAGGCCCCTGCCCGGTGTGGCTCAGTTGGTTGGGCATCATCCCTTAAAGCAAAAGGTCGCTGGTTCAGTCCCCTCTCTCTAAAAAATAAACATACAGTTACAGAGATGTAAAGTACAGCACAGGAAATATGGTTAATAATATTGTAGTAACTATGATGCCAGGTGGGTACTTGAAATATTAGGGGACACACTTGGTAAAATATATGACTGTCTAACCACCATGCTGTACACCTGAAAGCAACATAAAATATTATTGACTGTCAACTGCAACTGCAAAATAAAATCTAAAAAAATAGTTTAGAGATTAGGAGTCATTTCAGTATAATTCCTGTTTTCTCAGAAAAGCGGCTGAGGACATACTGTCATGGGAGTATCTTTTCTTTCTTTCTTTCCTTCTTTTTTTTTTTAAGATTTTACTTGTTCATTTTCAAAGAGAGGAGAAGGGAAGGGAAAAGAGAGGGAGAGAAACATCAGTGTGTGGTTGCTGCTCGCACGCCCCCTACTGGGGAGCTGACCTGCAACCCAGGCATGTGCCCTGACTGGGAATCTAACCAGTAACCCTTTGCTTCACAGGCCCATGCTCAATCCACTGAGCTGCACCAGCCAGGGATTACCTTTTCTTTACTCAAACTAGTCTTAAAAGCTCTTAGGAACCTCAGTGGCTCACATTCTTCACTTTTGTTTTCAAGACAGATGTGCATTACTCCATACTGTCCCTTCTTTTTTGCCTGTCTGACTCTCCTTCAAACTGCAGTTATGTGGAAACACCGAGAGAAAAAGAAGTGGGTACGTTATCAGATACCTTAATCTGTAAAACTAAAAGAGAGCTTAGTTTCACTGCTTAATTTTTAGACATTGAGATTTTATAAAACCTTATAAAAATCTGTGAAACTAAAATATTTCTGTTGTCTTGGATACACTTATGATTGCAAATTTTCATTTAAAATATAAATTCTGACTTTGTAAGTTGCACTACTTTCAATGATAATCATAAAGAGAAAACTTAAGTTTGAAGATAAAGAAATTTAAAATGTATTCGCATCATTTCCCAAGTTCATTTTATTTTGAGTGTTGGAAGACTTTTTTCTTACAGTTTTGCATTTATTCACACATAGTTGGTAATGCTGATGAGATTCTTCTGTTATATTTTAGAAAAGAAAGATGATTTTGACTGGGGCAGATACTTGATGGAAGGTGAAGAAATTGACCTGAGTCCAAATGCAAACACACCGGTAAGTGGCAGTAGTTTTGCTATTGAAACAATATATATTCCAAGTGACATAGGTGACTTTTATGGGTCCTCTGTCCTGCAGCAAGTCAGCTGAAACAGGAACACTCTTCACTAAACAGTAAGACTTTATTTATTTATTTATTTTTAGAGAGAGGGGAAGGGAGGGAGACAGGGAGAGAAACATCCATGTGTGGTTGCCTCTCACATGCTCCCTACTGGGGACCCGAACCATAACCCAGGCATTTGCCCTGACTGGGAATCAAACTGGGCACCCTTTGGTTTGCAAGCCAGCTCTCAGTCCACTGAGCCATACTGGCCAAGGCCAGAATAGTTTCTTATGGAAGATTTATTAAAGTCTTGCATCTAATCATTAGTACTGGGGAGCTGAACAGAATGCATATACTTAAAGTATCCTTTGAGGAGCTGTGAGTGTTGGGATTTCTGCCACCAGAAATAATCTCATCCTTATAGTGGCTTTCCAGACTAGAATTTCATTTGGTATAGTTGCTGCTTTTCTTCTGAAATTTTCCTGATCTTTTAGTATAAATAGCTTTCGGTGAATTAGGGTAAGGTGTATTTCCTCTTCTAATCAGAACTGGTCTGAAGAAAGTGAGGACGAAGACGATCAGCAGCCCTTGAGCAGAGAGGACTCTGGGATTCAGGTGGATCGGACACCTTTAGAAGAACAGGATCAGCACAGAAAACTGGGGCCACGTGTTGGCTGGAAAGGTACTGTGTTCGTGGATGCTGGCATCTGTTGCTTTTTTTTAAAACAATTTTACCTATTTTTAGAGAGAGGGGAAGGGAGGGAGAGACACATCACTAGGTTGCCCTTACATGCTATCAGCCAAGAGTCTCGGCCTGCAACCGAGGTATATACCCTGACTGGGAATCGAACCGGTGACCTTTCTGTTTGTGGGAAGACACTCAATCCACTGAGCCACACCAGCCAGAGCTATTCAGTTTATTTTTTTGTTGGGGAAGGATTGTCTTTGCTAAGGTTGGTAAGTAAAAGGAAAAGATCTATACCATTTAATTTTCAGTTTGGATGTCTGCTTTTCAATTTGTAGTGAAGAACTATGAATTCGTAGAATCTAGAAAGAGCTGTAAGCAACCTGATAGATTAGATCATCAAATCCACTTCTCATCTTGCAGATAAGAAACAAGGCCTGGTTACAGTGGTTTTCTCATGGTCACATAGCCGTGGCACATACCCCAGCCGGTGGGGTCAATGACCAGGCCCTACAGAGTGGACTTGAACCTTGCCAAGTGGACATAGTATCATTAAAGTTGATTTTAGCATCCTGATGATCTTCTGGTTTCTTTTTTCCTTTCCTTCTATTCAACTTCTTGATGTGGACCTTTGGGGCTAAGTGTGGCATAGTCCACGCACAGCCCATCACTGACACCAGGGTGTTCAAGGCCTTGCGTTGATTTCCTCTCCACTGGCCTTTCATGCTCACTGGGTCCCCAACTGTAGGCTCCTGCTCTGACAGAGCCGATGCCTGTGTTCTCACATGTTTATTGCTTTTGCAACACTTTGCAGTGGTTGGCAGGCTCTGGCCTTGGACCTATTCTCTGGGTGGAGCTCTGGGTGAAATCTGCCCATATCACCCTGTGAACATTTCCTCTGCTCCCCCCAGCCGCTATGCAGGATTCGGCCCTTTGCAAATGCACATTCTGTTAGTGGTCCCTGTGGCCTGTTACAACATATTGACTGCTTCGCTTGCTTTGTGCGTTTTGTTTTCTACCCAGCCTCACCCCTCAGGCTTCTTTGGATATCTAGATATTATTTCCTAGGTTTTAGACACTGTAATTATCTTTTCTTAGTCACCTGAGTATTAATATTTTGCAGGGTACCCTTTGATGTCATTTTTGAAGATTTCAAACCTGTGAATTTTTCATGGTGTTGATTATTATTTGGGTCTTGATACTTTTCTCTACAAAAACATCCTATTTGCTTTTTTTACAGCCTAGGGTTAGGTCCCTAGCTCCAACCAGGTGCACCGCTATGCACAGAGTGAGGTTAAAGGTCCCACTAGCTTTCTTCTCCGTGTCCTGGGCCGGTTTTCCCTGCAGCATCTAGTGAGCAGTGCCTTCTTCCCACATTGCTCTGGGCTTCCGCCATTGTCCTACTTCAACATGTGGATTTATTTCTGCACATCCCATTCTCTTTCTTTAATGTGGCTTTCCAAGGAGCGAATGCTTCTCTTCATGTGGCTTAGTAATATGTCTCAGCACATAGAAGGCAAGTTTCTCCTCACCTCCTCTACTCTTTTCCAAAACTTGCCTAGCTTTCTCTTTCTTCCCTAGACAGTTTAGAAGCAGTAAAAATTCCAGTTTTTACTGGAATTTTTATTGGGATTGTGTTGAAGATATGGATTTGGCTTAGGAAATATTTGATATCATTCCTATGGATATACTTACATTTCTTTTAATTCTTTAGTTCTTACTGGAGTTTAGAAATATTCTTTGTAAAGATCTTAAGTATCTATTTGTTAGTTTGTACAATGTTAGCAGGTTTTGTTGTGAGTGGTGTCTTTTCTGTTTTTATTGCATGTGTAGAACACTACTTTCTTATAAATTGTTTTTATATCCAACTTTCTAGCTGAACTCTCATTTTTCAGATATCTAGATATTATTTCCTAGGTTTTAGACATTGTAATTATCTCTTCTTAGTCACCTGAGTATTAATATTTTGCAGGATATCCTTCAATGTCATTTTTGAAGATTTCAAACCTGTGAATTTTTCATGGTGTTGATTATCATTTGGGTCTTGATATTTTTCTCTACAAAAACATCCTATTTGCTTTTTCTACAGCCTAGGGTTAGCCTCTCTTATTTTAATTATAAAAGTTTGTTTATTCCATTAGGTTTTTTGTATAGATCAGCATCTTCTGCCAATACTGACAGTATTTTCTCCTTCTCCTGGCTTTTATATGTTATGCCTTCTTCAAGGTGTGTTAACAGTCTCTGTTCCGGCCAGCCCCCTAGTTTGCAGAGGAAGTAGGGGCAGTGAAGTGGGTGGGTTTCATCCTAAGAAGGCTGCACCTGAAATTCCTCCACAAAGTATGATGGGCTTGGGTGCAGGTTCTGGGCATGTGGCCCTTATGAAATTGAGGCAATTTCATTCCTAGGAGTCTGTACTCATGAATAAATACAGAACTTTATTGAATTCTATTCTTTATTTGGAAGGTAACTCTATAATTTTTTTCTTTTACTCTATTATTTTTTTTAAGATTTTATTTATTTATTTTTAGAGAGAGGGGAAGGGAGGGAGAAAGAAAGGGAGAGAAACATCCATGTGTGGTTGCTTCTCTCATGCCCCCTACTGGGGACCTGGCCTGCAACCCAGGCATGTGTCCTGACTGGGAATCGAACCAGTGACCCTTTGGTTTACAGGCCCGCTCTCAGTCCACTGCCACACCAGTCGGGGCCATTCTGTTATTTTTTTGGTTTTTACTACATTATTGGATTGTGTTAACTAGTTTTAAATTCATTTTTTCAATTATAGTCGACATTCAATATTATATTATTTTCAGGTGTACAGCATAGTGGTTAGATATATAAATAACCTACAAAGTAACCCCTCTGGTAAATCTTGAACAGGTCTGAAATCGTACATAGTTACTACAATGTTACTGGCTATATTCCCTATGCTATACTTTACATCCCCATGATTATTTTGTAACTACCAATTTCTACTTCATCCCTTCACCTTTTTCACCCACCTCCCCAATCCCTTCCCATCTGGTGACCAGCAGTCTGTTCTCTGTGTCTATGAGTGTATTTCTGTTCTGTTCATTTATTTTGTTTTCTTGGTTCCACATATAAGTGATATCACATGGTATTTGAATGACTTATTCCATTTAGCATAATGACTTTAAGGCTCATCCATTTTGTCAAAAATGGTAAGATTTTATTCTTTTTTATGGCCAAGTAAGATTCCATTGCATATATGTACTGTTTCTTTATCCAGTCGTCTTTCCGTGGAAACTTAGGTTGCTTCCATATCTTGGCAGGTGAGTCTGTGTGCAGGCCCTTTAAGTGGGCGCCTTGGTTTCTGTCAGAGTCCCATCTCACTTGGATGGATAGAATCCCTGCTGGTTTTCACATTCAGTGGGGTCTCCTCTTTCTGGCACTCCAGCACTGGGACCCTGGGCTGGGGAGCCTGCCGTGGGGCTGGGACTTTTAAATGAATATTGTCAGCTATTATTACTTTTTTTAAGATTTTATTTAAGATTTTATTTATCCTTAGATAGGGGACATGAGAAAGAAAACATCAGTGTGTGGCTGCCTCTCTCATGCCCCCTACTGGGGACCTGGTCCACAACCAAGGCATGTGCCCTGACTGGGAATCAAACCAGCAGCTCTCTGGTTCACAAGCCAGCACTCAGTCCCATCAGCCATGGCAGCCAGGGCAGTAGCTATTATTTATAGAGCCTTTTCCTATTGAATATTTGAGTGGAATCATGAGTTCAGATACTGTTGCAAAGGTGAGCCTGTTTTGTTGTTAGCGCATAACGAAACCACGTTAACTTTCCTCCAGTGGACGAGCCAGATGCCCGCAGCTGGCTGGAGCAGCACGTGATCCGTCAGTACTGGACAGCGCGCAACTCGAGGTTCCCTCACAGCCTGCATTTGCACTCCAATTTGGCTGCTGTCTGGTAAGAGCCCAGGGTTTCATTTCATGTGTTAACAGAAGAAACTTTGGCTGGGGCCTGCCAGAGCAGACTCCCTGGCAGGCATGCAGTTTGGGTCTAGGTTGGAACTGGCACAGTGAGGACGCCTGGGGAAACCCCGCCTCCCCTCCTGTCTCCAGCGGCTGCAAGTGAAACCTTCCCCCTAACGCACCCACTTGTCCCACTTGTACGAGTGGCGGTTGACGGCTGCATGGTGCACATCAGATGGGGCACTGCTGCCTGGGGCCTCCGGCCTGAGTGGCCTCTGCTCTGCTGGTGTCCAACAGAGGCTGGAGTGGTGACCACCCTTGGGTGGCGGCAGACGTGCCCCAGTGGCTTCCAGTGACATGCTGTGGAATTGTGGGAGCTGATGAGAATGAAATATCATTGTCAGCAAGTTCTGCAAGTGGGAGCCCAGAGACACAGTGTCTGCGGTCACTACAATGTCCTGAGCTCCGGCACCTGGGCTCTTGGGGAGGCAAGGACTTTGCAGCCAGGTGTGGGGCAGGACTCCTACCATGCTCACTCTGCGCAGGTCGCCAGTGTTGTGGCCTCTCTCTGCAGGGACCCTGTGTTTCTTCCAAGCAGTGAGGACCTTACAACTTTCCTCTGGGAGACCTGTGTCACAGGCCAGCATCACAAATAGGCCACACAGCCCCTGGCTGCTTTCCTCTGTCACAGGCTTGGCCCCATAGCAGAGTGACGCCTTTGCTGCTGGGAACAGGGTTGGCCCCCTTATGGGCGCCCAGGGTGCACCAACACTCTGCTGCCTTCCTGGGCCCCTTCCTCCAGAACTGACCCCGGCTATGCCGCACCCAGGCCTGTGCTGCTGTGTCCCCACCCAGTCACCCCCTCTCACCACAGTGGACTGGGACCATCCAGTCACCCACCACATGGGGACGGAGAGGGGCCATATCCCTGACCAGCTCAGCAGAGGCCAGCGGGGCAGCCTTGCAAACTCAGAGACTGAAAGTGACCACACAGGATGGTCAGACATGAAAACGTAGTAACTAAAAGCAGGTCGCGGCAGGCAGTCACATCCTTGGCTGGGGTCTGCCCTGGCAAAGGTCAGTCTTCACCTAATAAATCCTGTCTGCTATGTTTGCATGTGAGATGAGCCACCTTTGGAATGTCAAAGTAATTTCCTTTTTCCGGACCCCTCATAGCAGAGGCACCACACCAGAGGGAGACCACAAATCCCCTCATTATTATTTTTTATAAAGTTTTTATTTATTTATTTTTAGAGAGAGGGGAAGGGCAAGAGAAAGAGAGAGAACGATGTGTGGTTACCTCTCATGAGCCCCCCACTGGGGACCTAGCCACAACCCAGGCATGTGCCCTGACTGGGAATCGAACCGACAACCCTTTGGTTCGAAGCCAGCGCTCAAGCCAGCGCTCAATCCACTGAGTTACACCACCCAGGGTTAATCCCTTCATTATTAATGTTATTGTGTTTATTGTTGACTGTCAGCTATCCTGTCCCCACCTGTGTAAAAGAAGTACAGGTCTATCATTTCATTTTGTCCAATGCCAGAGGTCTCCTCTCTTCCCCACCCCAGCCTGTCAGCTTTCACCCCCCTCCCTCATCTCTCACCAGTGGATTAATGCAGCCTACTTAAGTCTTCCGTTTTGATTCTAATGTATAAAATAAGGTACAGCCCTGGCTGGGGTAGCTCAGTGGACTGAGTACAGGCTGTGAACCAGGGGGTCACTGGTTCAGTTCCCAGTTGGGGCATATGCCTGGGTTATGGGCCTGGTCCCCAGTGGGGACCATGTCAGAGTCAGCCACACATTGATGTTTCTCTCCCTCTCTTTCCCTCGCTCTAAAAATAATAAATAAAATCTTTTAAAAAATAAAATAAGATATAAAACTGCCATTTTCTGGAGCATCTTCTCAATCTGTTGAAGCTTGGCTTCCTGGCAGTTATCAGTTTCAGATTTGGACGTTTCTTACGTTGACACATTGTGCCCACAGAGCCTGGACCTAACAGTGGACAAAAATCAAGTCCCTCATGAGTGGCCACCCCTCTACTCCTGCCCTCTCCCTTTGGAAGACAACACAGAAGCCTCCTACGTGTTGCTGCACCAGATCTTGTGGTTGCTAGGCTGTCTCAGCCCAGGGATGGCTGGATTCTGGGATTCTGTGGTGATAGGCAAGAAAATTTTCTTGAAAACAGACATGTATATGTGTCTTAAGTGTATGTGTAGATACATAATTTATTTTTATTTTTATTTTTATTTATTGATTTTAGAAAGAGAGGAAGGGAGAGACAGAAAGAACCATTGATGCGCTGTTCCACTTACGTATTCACTGGTTGCTTCTTGTATGTGCCCTGACTGGGGACTGGACCCACAACCTTGGCATATTGGGATGATGCTCTAACCAACTGAGCTACCTGACCAGGCCTGTAGATGTACAGTTTTTGCTAGTGAGCGGGGGAATAAAAAAATCCATCAGACATCTGTCCTGAGTTCCCCCACAAAAAAAAATTGTTCACAAAGGCTTCTACGCTTCCGATGTAGCTGCGTGTGAGGAACTGGCAGCGTCTGGATGCTAGGAAGCAGCTCACATGCCACTCACAGAAATAGGAGTGACTTCATTTGTTTCTTTTTTTTTTTTTTTAGACAGGTAAAAGAGGGAGAAAGAGGGAGAGACACATGAATGTGTGGTTGCTTCTCATGCACCCCATAGTAGGGACCAGGCCTGCAACCCAGGCATGTGCCCTGACTGGGAATCAAACCGGTGACCCTTTGGTTCACAGGCCTGCACTCAATCCACTGTCCACAGCAAGTGGGGTGAAGTGCCTTCATTTTCTATACAGAGTTTAATTCATCTTGACCACGAGCAATGCCTCCATTCACAAATATGCAGCCCAGGTCACACGGAGGGAGGCCCAGGACATGCTTACCACAGGATTACTCACATCTCCTTGCCGTTAAACTGAGACAGAAATCCGTTCTCAGGCTGAAGAGGAAGTTTGGCTGGTGCCTGATTCACAGACTCTAGAGCCATGTCTGCTGCTTGTCCTGCCTGCAGACAGTCTGAGCTGGCCCCTCCTGCCCTTGGCCCCTTACCCCAGGCCGTGGGAAGTCCCAGTGCAGTTTTTGTGGACCTTGGAGACATTAAACTGCAGCATAAGACTGGCTGGTGAAATAAAAAGTTTATTCTTCTTTGGACTGTCATTTGTGGGGAAAAAATTTGATGTTAATATTTGGTTTGATGTGTGATTCAAACTTACTATGGTTTTAATAATGTTAATTAAACAGTTTTCAATTATTTTTTACTTTTGAAATGAAAAGAAATTCTTATTTTAATTATAAGCTGTCTTTTGATTTTCTAAGGTAAGGGATTGCTATAAGGCCATTTATTTGATCTCCATTTGAGTGCACTCACTTCAAAAATACCATTGCCATTTTGATAAAAAGAAAAAGGTACTTAGTTTAAGTGTTTGCCTCAACCAGCAATAAACATAACAGTGCCATTGCTGGGAAGTGCCTCTCCAAGAGCATTTTAGTTGCTTTGGGAAAATGAATAGGGTAGGGCATTTAGAGCCTGAGGTATGTTGACTGGCTTACCAAGTGCTGGGTAAGTTACCAGTCAATTACATGTGTTCTTTGAGAATTAATTTCACAAAAGGAGAAACCTTTTCACTGACATTTGATACTTTCTTTCTAATAGGGACCAGCACTTATACAGCAGTGACCCCTTGTACATTCCAGATGACAAAGTTTTTGTTACTGAGACACAGGTTATCCGGGAAACCCTATGGTACGTCCTATAACCTAATTAGTAGTCGGGGCGACTTTATTTTTTTAAAAATACTTTATTTGTTTATTTTTAGAGAAAGGGGAAGGGAGGGAGAGAAGCATCAATGTGTGGTTGCCTCTCATGCGCCCCATAGTGGGGGCCAGGCCTGCAACCCAGGCATGTGCCCTGATTGGGAATCAAACCAACAACCCTTTGGTTTCCAGGCTGGTGCTCAGTCCACTGAGCCACACCAGCCAGGGTTAATGGTGACATTCTTAAAACCAGGAAGGTCTGTTTAGACCACATCCTGTGGGACGAAATGCTTTGACAACACTGTTTGAACTTCACTCTGAGATGATACTGAAATGTCTTGAGTGTTAAGGTAATTAGATGAAAAGAGTAATATCTTCTGTTTTCTAGTTACCTGACCTTTCTGCTCTGCCCAAGTCTGAGTCTTTTATTAAAATTTCTTAATCATTACTATATTGAACATTTTTCTGTACTTAAAGTAATACACTTACATTTCTTATCTCATTTCAGGTTACTCTCGGGAGTCAAAAAGCTCTTTATCTTTCAGTTGATAGATGGGAAGGTAACCGTGAGGAACAACATTACAGTCACCCATTTGACCCATGTAAGTTAACTGTGTAAATGATAATTAAATAGTGGGATTTGTGTAAACTGTGCGTGTATAACTTTAGAACATTTTTCAATATTAAAACTACTAAATATATCTTAAGATCCAAAAGACAGAATTAATATGTGCATCTTATAGTGCTTAGAGAATTCTTTAGTGTTGTTGTAATGTTACGTTTAGTTTTAATTTGTGTTTTCTCCTTATTTGTCATTCTGTATTGGCAAGGCTGTATGCTATAAATTTTTGCATATAGTACATTTATCTGAAGTGTAACTTTAAAAAGTATAAGCCTTGAAGAAAATATTAGAAAAAAATGAAGTTATTACAGTCAAATAAAAGAAGTATAAACCTTAATTCCATGTTCTGTAGATAATAACGTTCACGCTACCTTTTGGATCTAAAACTAAATATTTGTCTTATTACTTTGTAGTCTCCTAAGCATACTGTTCAAAACTGTCACAAAGGAGCTATTTTACAGCAAGGGGTTATGGATTTGAAACTCACAGAGACTGGCTTGAAATAATGCCATGTTTCATTTCCATCCCATGTCTGGCTGCAGAGCTGTCTGCGGTCAGTGCTGGAGCAGATGGCAGCCTACGGGCAGGTGGTGTTCCAGCTCCAGGAGTTCATCGATGAGGTCATGGGCCACGGCTCCGAGAGCTCGCTGCCTGGGAATGGGAATGGCCACAAGAAGCTCTCAGAAGCCCCCTTCCGAACCTACCAGGCTTTCATGTGGGCCCTGTACAAATACTTCATTACTTTCAAAGAAGAAGTTACAGAAATTGAGAAGTGTATCATCAATAACGGTATTTAAATGTTCTTCACTTTTACTCGTAAGACACACAACTTACACTTTGAATACCATTGAAGTTATTAACTGATAGAAGATTTGAAAATTACATGGCAAAGAGGTAACTGTCATGAACATATTTATTTTTTAAATTATTATTATTTTTGTCATTACTCAAGGATATTTTTTTATTGCATTTAAAGAGAAAGGGGGGGAGAGAGAGAGAGAGAGAGACATCAGTTGGTTGCCTTCCATACATGCCCGTGCTGGGGGCACAAACTAGGTATGTGCCTTGACTGAGAATCAATCCTGCAACCTTTTGGTGCACAGTATAGTGCTCAAACCAACTGAGCCACACTGGCCAGGGCTAAAGTTATTTTAAATTTGTATTTCAAGCCATACATATCATTCAAAATCCAAACAGTGGTGAAAGATGGTGAAAATTTTTCCACCATTGCAAGTGTGACTTAGTTGGTTAAGAGCCTTGTCCCATAAGCTGAAGGGTTGCAGGTTCAATTCCCAGTCAGGACACATGCCTACGTTCTGGTTCAGTCACATTTCAGTTCCAGTTGGGGCGTGTGCAGGAGGCAGCCGATTGATGTTTCTCTCTCTGTCTCCCTCTCTCCTTCTGCCTCTCTGTAAAATCGATAAGCATGTTCTTCAGAGAGGAAAAAATAAAGAAAATTTTTCCTCCTACTCTAGTTCTTCAGGCAAGAACTCAGTTCCTCTCCCCAGAGGGAACCAAGTCGTAGTTGCTTGTGTATGCTCCTAGAAATAATTTTTTTAAAGATTTTATTTATTTATTTTTAGAGAGAGGGGAACGGAGGGAGAGGAAAGAAATATCAATGTGTGGTTGTCTCTCATGCACCCTTTACCAGGGACTTGTCATGTAACCCAAACATGTGCCCTGACTGGGATTTGAACCGATGACCTTTTGGTTTTCAGGCCAGCACTCAATCCACCGAGCCACACTAGCCGGGCCAGAAATAATTTAGACAATGCACTAGGTGCATTTTTTAATACACCTGGAAGTGTATTCACTGCTCCCTTCAAATCCTATTTTCATTTAAATTTTGAGGATCATTACAAGTATATAAAGAGCCTCCTCATTCTTTTTCACAAATTCAGTGTTTTGCTGTGTGGGTGTGTCACAGATCAGTCCCCTTGTGGACACTCAGGTTGCTTCTGAGTCTTTGCTATTGCCATCAGCACCGTAGTGGTAACCACTGCTGTGTCATTTGTTGTACGCAGGCAGTGAGCTGGCTGTAGTATAAGTTCGTCAGGGCACCACCGCCCTGGCTGGTGTGGCTCAATGGATTGGGTGCCAGCCCAATTCGATGCCCAGTCAGGGCACCTGGTTCGATTCTCAGTCACTGGTTCGATTCCCAGGTAGGGCACCTGGCTGGTTTGCAGGCCAGGTCCCCAATAGGGGGTGCGTGAGAAGCAACTACACACTGATGTTTCTCTTCCTTTCTTCCTCCCTTCCCTTCTTTCCAAACATAAATAAATTAAATCTTTTTAAAAAAATTTTTAAAACATTTTATTTATTTATCTTTAGAGGGGAAGAGAGGGAGAGAGGGAGAGAAATATCAATGTGTGTTTGCCTCTCGTGAATCCCTTGCCGGGAACTGGCCTGCAACCCAGGCATGTGCCCTGACTGGGAATGGAACTGTGATCCTTTGGTTCACAGGCCCACGCTCAGTCCACTGAGCTACACCAGCCAGGGCAAATAAATTAAATCTTAAATTAAAACAAGACGTGGGAGTGCTGGGCAGAGGTGATGGCAGGGTGATTTGGGTAGATCCTGCCACATTGTTTGACAGAAACCACTGAGCGCCTTGCAGCCCTTCCAGGCAGCACCTAACCAAGCCTTGTGGTCCTCACCAGTGTAACAGGTGTGAAATGGTGGGCCAGTGCTGCTTTCTTCCCCTCCACTTTGGTTGCAGCTGCTGCTCAAAGTAGTGCTTACCTGACTTCCCCCGGGGTGACCCCACACGTCACTACAGTCTGTTTTCAAAACCAGGGACCTGCCCCCGCACAACACTGAGAAGCACAACACTGAGAAGCCAGCAGACCTGCTGCGGGTGTTACTGCTCTGCAGGCAGTCACTTTTCTTCAGGGAGTGGGGAGTAAGATGTGTGTGTCGTTCTGTGATGTGTAGTCCCGTGTGCTGATTCCCATAGCCCCCTCCACATTCAGGAGTCAGAGCTGGATCTTGCCACCCCTTTGTAGCCAGTCCCCTCTGCCCTCCCCCACTGAAACAGCAGCCCCACTGTATTCTGGGATTTATTTCTTTTGTCCAGTAGTTTTAATTTGCATCCTTTGCTTACAAGTGAGGTTGACTGTCTTTCTGTCTCAGAATCACTTGTGTTTCCTTCCCTGTCAGCTCCTTTATACATTGTTTTTCTAGGAGTTCTTTTTTTCCTCCCCTTAGAAAGTACTTTCTTTAGGGACATGAACCTGTGTGACAGGAGAGGAAAACGCAGCCCCCTCCTGTAGGCTCTGCCTTTCCTCGTGGTTGAGCATTTCTGTTGTATCTGACTGCACAGTTTTCCTGGCTAACGAGTGTGACCCTTAACCCTCACAGACACCACAGTAACTCTTGCCATCATGGTGGACAAGCTGTTGCCCCGACTGGGGCAGCTAAAGGTTCTGCACAGAGTCTTTAGCACTGGGATAGCGGAGGTCCCGCCAGACACGCGGAACGTCGTTCGTGCGTCTCACCTGCTTAACACCCTATACAAGGCCATTCTCGAGTATGACAACGTGGGGGAGGCCTCTGAGCAAACGGTACGTGGCCCCTCATCTGGTCTCAAGTGCGTGGCTCCCTTCTGTGCTGGCAGAGTATTGGGACACAGCTGTCGCAGCTCTTTCTAGAAACAGTGCTTAAGTCATGGCATGTCTGACACTTGTGCAGGGTTTTGAAATTGGCTTCTAAGTTTGCTGTGTTTTTTTTAGATTTTATTTATTTTTAGAGAGAGGGGAAGGGAGGGAGAAAGAGTGAGAGAAACATCAAACTGTGGCTACCTCTCGCCTGCCCCCTACTGGGGACGTGGCCTACAACCCAGACATGTGCCCTCACTGGGAATCAAACCAGCAACCCTTTGGTTCACAGGCCAGCACTCAACCCACTGAGCCACACCAGCCAGGGCTCTTCTAAGTTATAATTGCTACGATGACCAAAAGGATGCGATGCAACAAGAACAAAACATGACAGCAGGATGTGAAAAGTACCCAGCTGTCTTCCAAAGCGAGTTGCAATAACCCTTTCTGAAATAAAACTGCAAGTCTATGATGGGAGGCCTCGAGAGTGATCAGTTATAGAAACAAAAAGTAGGACCAAGGTTACCAGGAACTGAGAGGAGGGGAGGTACATTATGGGGACAGAGTTGCAGGGACTTTTTTTAAAAAAAGATTTCATTGATTTATTTTTTTTTAGAGAGAGAGAGGGAGGGAGAGAGGGAGGGAAACATCAATGTGTGGTTGACCCTAGCACGCCCCCTACTGGGGACCTGGTCTGCAACCTAGGCATGTGCCCTGACTGGGAATCGAACCTGTGATCCTTTGGTTCTCAAGCCAGCACTCAATCTGCTGAGCCACACCAGCCAGGGCAAGAGTTGCAGTTTTAAGCGTGAAAATGTTCTGGGGATCTATTCTCACAACAGTAAGTATACTTAACTCAATTGAACTGTACACTTAAAAATGGAGAGAATATTTATGTTATGTGCTTTTTATCACAATTTAATAAAACACAGCACTCACTAGAGACTAGAATCTAGAAAGCTGCAGGTTTGTCTGGGCATGTGTTTTAGGTGTGTTTCCCAATTTGTTGGCATACTGTTGTTTTCTCACCATTTTGGTCCTGTGGCTCCATGTAAAGGAGGTCAGTTTCTTTCAGCTGTGTAGTGTTTTCCCCCTGGGAAGGGCAGTAGAATGAAACCATGTCCTCATTCCTTACAGACACCTTGCTCACTGCTCCATTTAGATAGGAAAACTGTGTCCCTATTGTCCATGGGTAACTGTCACAGCGGTCTGAGTATGGGCTACAGACATGCTCACCTCCTGAGTAAGTGAGTGCTTTACAAGGATCTTATAACACATGGTTTGGATTTTTAATTTATTTTATTTCAAAAAGCAGAAACCTGGTCACTTTTTAGAAGGCGTCTCAGAAGCGCGTCAGCCTCGTCTCACGCCAAGATGAGGGCGCCCTGAGAGTGGCCCACGCATGTGTTCCTGCAGGTCTCCCTGCTCTTCTCTCTCTGGGTGGAGACCGTGCGGCCCTACCTGCAGATCGTGGACGAGTGGATCGCACATGGCCACCTGGGCGACTGTGCGCGGGAGTTCATCATCCAGAGGTGACTGTGGCCACACAAAGCATGGGGCACATGGGGTGTGTTCGCTTGGTTCAGGCACTACCGAGGGAGAGCAGTTTGTCCAAGAGAGCTCTGTGGTCGCCACAGGGCATGTCAGGGCGCAGCCCCCAAACATCTTTCTCCTGCTGTTGTGTCCGTTCACCACTTAGCTCTGCAGACTGCTTCTCTGAATGGTACTGTATTGATGTCAGGCTGGCCTAGTGAAATGCACAGCGCTTCCTGTGAAGCGAGCACCAGCAACAACTAGCCACTCCTGTTATTCCAGGGCAAAGCATGAAAACATTATCGAAGAGGCCTCTAATACATTTATTTCTCTAAATTAGCTGCTCTAGATTTTTTTTT
>PVKU01012197.1:0-31215 GCA_004027475.1 Anoura caudifer | reverse complement strand
ACTTTATTTGCCCTCCCATTCTAAATGATAGCTTTGCTGGATAGAGTAATCTTGGATGTAGATCCTTGCCTTTCAAGACTTGGAATACTTCTTTCCAGCCCCTTCTTGCCTGTAAGGTTTCTTTTGAGAGCTCAGCTGACAGTCTTATGAGAACTCCTTCGTAGGTGACTGTCCCCTTATCTCTTGCTGATTTTAAGATTCTCTCATCTTTAATCTTGGGTAATGCAATTATGATGTGCCTTGGTGTGTATGTCCTTGGGTCCAATTTCTTTGGGACTCTCTGAGCTTCCTGGACTTCCTAGAAGTCTATTTCCTTGGCCAGATTGGGGAAGTTCTCCTTCATTATTTTTTCAAGTAAGTTTTCCATTCCTTGCTCGTCCTCTTCTTCTGGCATCCCTATGATTCAAATGTTGGGACATTTAAAGTTGTCCCAGAAGTTCCTAAGCCTCTCTTCATATTTTTGAAGTCTTGTTTCTTCATTCTGTTTTGGTTGAATGTTAATTTCTTCCTTCTGGTCCAAACTGTTCATTTGAGTCCTGGTTTCCTTCCTATCACTGTTGGTTCCAGGTACATTTTCCTTTATTTCACTTCACATAGCTTTCACTTCTTCCTCTTTTTTGTGGCAGTACTCAACCATTTCTGTGAGCATCCTGATTACCAGTGTTTTGAACTGTGCATTTGATAGGTTGGCTATCTCTTGGTCACTTAGTTGTATTTTTTCTGGAGCTTTGATCTGTTCTTTCATTCAGGCCATAGTTTTTGCCTCAGCACACCTGTTTTGTAGTAGGGTGCGGAGCCTTAGTTATTCACCAGAGTGGAGCAACCCACTTGCCTGCATTGTAGCACTGTATGTGGGGGAGGGTTCAGAGAGAAAACAATGCTGCTTGTTCAGCTCTCTACCAGCTGTCAGTCACTTTCTCTGCTACCCACAAGCAAATTGGACCCTTCTGATGCTGATTCTCAGATGAGTGGGCATTTGTACATTCTAGGACAGTGTGGGTCTCTCCAGCGAACTCTCCTGTGAGGCTGGGAGTTTCTCCCACCACTGCAACCTGCACAGGTGTTTTCAGTCAGAGATTTTGAGGCTTTATTTCCCTGCACTGAAACCCTGGGTTGTGTAGTCTGTCTCACTCCCCAGTGTTCCTCCTGGTTTATCCACACACAATTTTGGGACCGCCTGGTCTGCCAGCCCTGGTCTGCCAGCACAGTTTGCCAGCTGCCACATTGCTGTGAGTCCTCTCTACCTGGCTGCTCATCTCTGCCCCTCCTTCTGGTCTGTATGAATGCTTCTTCTTTAACTTGTTGGTTGTCAGACTTCCCTACAGTTTGATTTTTTGCCAGTTCTAGTTGTTTTTTTTGTTTGTTTTAAATTTGTTGTTCTCCATCTTTTGGTTGTAAATGGGGGCACAGTATATCTACCTATGCCTCCATCTTGGTTGGATCTTCTAATCTTTTGTTCTGTTTAATATCTGATGGAGGGCAACAGAACCAGAGTCATTTATTCCAGAACTCCCTGAGATATCCAGGAAAAAATAAAATTTCTCTCTAGGCCCCATCATTCAGCAGACACTCCTGAATTCTGCCATGAGCTAGAGCCCACAAGGATGAAACTCTTCCTCACTCACCCTTCTTCAAGAACTCTACAGTTCAAGAACTGATATACAGAATCAGGGTCAACTGATATAATAATTGACCATATCTTGGTGATGTCAATCTTAACTCAAAAAAGACCCTGTGATATTATGGAGTTATTTTTCAAGAATAATCATTTAGGTATTGAAATGTGTTCATATTGACCATAAGTCTGACCTGAGGCCACAGTCTTATGGTTAACACTCTGAACACCTCTAAACTTGTCAACAAGAAGGATCTATTTCTCAGCCTTTAACCCATGCTAAAGAATTAGTGAGCCTACTTTAGACAAGGGCATCCAAACTTTTGGCACCACTGGGCCACGCTGGAAGAAGAGTTGTCTTGGGCTATACATTACATCACTACAACATGTCATCATAAAAAATTTCATCATGCTTTAAGTAAATTTACAATTTTGTGTTGGGCTGTGTTCATAGCCATCCTGAGACACATGTGGCCTGTGGTCCTCAGGTTAGACACCTGTGTTAGATCTCTTACCCTCAACTGGCTTATAAAAATGATCATATTAATATATACCTTGAACAATTGTTGTATTAAAGGAGATCTTTCCTAAACTCTTCAGCCTAACACTGAATATGTTCCATAACCTCCTCAGAACTACATCATTCCACACAGTCTATAATCTTATCACCCTACATAATTCTGTCTTTTTTAATAGTATGCAAAAAATTCTTATCCACATTAATAAAACATATCATCATCAACATTTTAAATCATTGCATTGTATTCCATTAATGGATCCACCGGAGTTTACTGTTGTACATTGTGATTATCTTTTATTTTTCATGACTATAAATTACAAAGCAATAAACAATAATGAAATGAAATCTGTACATATACCCTGTTAAGACCAAATTCACTTGTGAGTGTTCTATGGCTCTCATTATCCTTAGCTGTTTCTCCTTATTTTGCTAATTTGTGACAATGAGGCATAGTCCTCAAAACTTATTCCCCTTGATGAAATCATTGGATGATATGGATTTAAATATCATTTTTACACTGAAACTCAGTTTGGACCTTTCACTGTCCTCCAGAATTATATAATTTACTACCCCCTGCTACATCTCACCACTTGGAGAACTAATATTCAGTTGAAAATTAACACATTCAAAACCAAACTCTTTTTCCAGCAAAACTCATTACTACTACAGAATGCTACACAACAGTAAATGCCAATTTCGTTCTTCTGGTTGCTCCATCCCAAACTTAGACTAATTCTTGCCTTCTATTATCACAACCTAGCCCATGTTGTTAGCTTTATCTTTAAACTATATCCTTGATCCACCTGAACTTTTAACTCTCTAATATCAATAAAAACCAACATCATCTCCTTCTTGAATCTATTCTATTGTCTCCTAATAGATTTTCCTGTTATTTCCTTATATATTACCCACACACAGTCTGTTCTCAACAAAGCATTGAGAATTTTCATAAAATATTTCATGTCTTTTTGCTGAAAACAATCTAATGATTCAATGGTCCAATGCCTTCCCATCTCATCTAGAGTAAAATTAAATTATTACAGTAGTCTAGAGACTACAAAATCTGCCCCCTCTTAAATTGTTAGCTCTGACCTTAAACTTCTATTATAACCTTCCTTCAGACTGCCTGCTTAAGTTACATTGATCTCCTTGAACTTTTCCTAATTGGTCACTTCTTAGGGCCTTTGCCCTAGCCCTGGCTTCTACTTGGAATGATGTGGCTAGGCATCTTCATAGCTAGGTCCCTCACCTACTTTAGATCTTTGCTTCTCAGAAAATAGTTCTCCAGGCATCCTGTTTTAGACAAAGACCCATATTTCTCACTTCACTTTGTTTTTTGAAATAGAAGTATAAGCATCACATACACTAAATATTTTATAAATTTATTTAGCATACTGTGTTTCCCCACTAGGTTGTAATTTGCCAATGAGAAAGATTTTTCCTACTTCATTCAACCTTATATCCCCAGCATCTATAGATCCTATCACATTTATAATTTTCAAGCTTTTTATATATCTGGCTCTGTGGCTAAAATGTGGGCTCCATGTAGGTTCTCAGTATATATTTGATGATTGGATGAGAAGGTGAATAAATATTTAACTATTTCCGTATTATAAAATACATCAAAATATATGCAGGTTTTAAGCTTCATTCAAATTGACACCCTCAGTCTTGTAGCTTTGTTTTTCTTTCTTCTTTAGATAGTTTTTAAATGTTTTCATTACTTAATTTTATAACAATTTTATTTACATATAATTAATATATAGTAAAAGTCTACCATCTAAGTTGTACAGTTTAATAGTTTTTAATATACTTAAAGCATTGTGCATCCATCACTACAGTCAATTTTAGAAAACGTTTATTACCCCCCCAAGAAAACACATATCCTTTAACAGTCACCACACACACACGTGCTCGCGCACACACACACATGCAGCCCCTTTTCCTTTCAATACTGCCCACCTGCTCAGTCCTAAGCAATCATTATTTTGTGTCTCTAGAGATTTCTATTTAATGGACATTTACTATTAGTGGAATCATACAGTATGTGGTGTTTTGTGACTGGCTTCTTTCTTTATATAGTGTTTTTAAAGATCATCATGTTGTACAGGTATCAGTGCTTCACTTGCTTTTATTGCTATATTATATTATTAAGTCACTGAGAACCTAAATTATTGTTAACATTTTATGTTAAAAACTGAGAGTTTTAACATCTCCTGGGTGGTCTGCCACAATTAGACTCATATCCCATCATATAGATATAGCATATCTTATTTATCTATTAATCAAGTGATGGAAATTTAAATTGCTTCTACTTCTTGGATATTATGACTAATACTGCTATGAACATTTATTTATGTACACGATTTTGAAAGGACATGTGCTTTTATTTCTCTTAGGTGTATATATACCCAGGAATGGCCTTGCTGGGTCATATGGTAGGTCTATGCTTAAAATTTTCAGAAACTGCCAGACTGTTTTCCAAGTAACTGCACATTTTACATTCTCACAAAAAGTATGTGAGCTTTTAATCTAGTAATTTGTGATATATGATTGATTCCCTGACAAAGAGTTATATTGATATAAATCTCCCACCATCAGTATGTAAGAGAATTCTTATTCTCCTGTACACCTATAAATAGTGGATAAATAATTTATTTTAATCTGACAATTTTATAGCATAAAATATTACTGTAGTTGTTTTAATGTGCATTCATTTTATTACTACTAGTTATGCAAGATTCATGTTTAAGCTATTTATTTAAATGCTTTTAAAATTATTCCCATATCATTGTAACTTTTTCTGTTATGTTATTGTTAATTGATTCTAAGTTTCTTTCTATAATAAAGAAATGAACTCTTCTTCAGTTATATATGCTATAAGTATTTTTCTCCTTTGGGTACAAAACAAATTCTTATTTTTAAAATGATTTTAAATGTATACATTATGATGTTCAGGGCATATTGAAGTGGCATACTTAGAAAGTCATATTTAACTTACATATTCCTCTAATTATTCTTTTCTTAACTTTAGTTTTTTTATTTTATAAGGATTTGATGTTGATTCATAGTCAGAGGTCAGGGTCTAAATAGTTTTCTATTACATAACATTTTTAAAAATTTTTAAAGAGGTGAGACAAAATTAGTTTTTAGTTTAACTTTTGGCAAGCAAGAACATTTAATAAGCCAGGGCATATTATGTTCAACATAGTAATCTCAATTAAGCCAAATATGAACACAACTCTTTAAGAAGAACGATATCATCTTCACTAAATCAAACCAGAAATGTGAAGTATTGATAATAGTGGCATTTGATCAATTTGAATAATGTTGCTACATTCATGTATATGTTAAAATATTATAGACACATTTAACAACATCAAAAAAGAGTTTGTCCTAAATGAAAAAATAATTTCCTTAAATTTAAGAAAAGAACATTATAATTTTGAGTTAAAAAAATAATCCTGAGGGCATATAGTGAAATAGGTATTTCTATATAACTTTAGTGGTGAGGTTTAATTATACAATATATACCAAAATCAAATTAGTATCTGTATATCAGGAAATTCAGACACAGCCAAACATTTTTGGTCTAATAATTCCATTTAAATTGAATCACCTATTCACCTGACAAATAATGAATGAGTATCTACCATGTGCTAGACTCTCTGATAAGGCCAGGGAATATGGTGACCCCTGCCTTCATGGAGTTTGCATTCCAACTAGGAAAGGGTTGGAGAAAACAGACATTAAATGACAGCACAAATGATTTTATAATTACAGTGGTAGTGTATTGCAAAAAATTTACAATGTTACAATAGCCTATTAGAAGTGTGCCCGACTTACATTTGAGGGCAACAACAGGCTTATCTGTGAAAATGACAGAACTCAGGACCTGAGAAATGACTAGGAGTTAGGCAAGCAAAGCACAGATGAAGGGTGGTGTCAATAGGCTCAGAGGACTGAGATGAGTTATGATGCAGAAAGAAACACACATTTGGGAATGCCCCTTCTGTGTCATAAGCAGAGTAATTCCAGCCTGTGCATGAATAAATGTTGCATCTGAAATAAATTACTGATGGCCACTTTTTATCATATTAAAAAGTTTTATAAATTAATAGGACAATGCCTGTGGATTATAGCTATTAGTAAATTGAGGATGCTGAAACACATGCCATCTGGGATGTTTTAAATATCACAGTATCTGTTTTAGAAACAACTTGGTAAAATGCCTTGTCATTTCGTGAGAGAATACTAAGCATGCTTCCTAGTGATTCACATAAATGCCAGCTCATCAATTGCTTTGGAGATATATGTGCCTCACTTTCCCGTTTGCTGTGATACTCTTCACACTACTGCCTTTCTTCTTCCCTTCTTGTCACTCTTTCATTACTAAGCAACATTACTATCTTGTTAAAGAATCTGTTATCTCACACTTTGGGCTCCCAAATGACCTCTTTTGTTCTGACCTCTCTAAAGCTTACCAGGTTGGAATTCTCAATTATCTTTCTCTTCTCTCCTTTTTCATCCAAGTTGAGGTTTAATGGGACAGAAGCTAAGTGTTGCATACTCTCTCTGAAGTCTTCGTAATCAACCCCTTCTCAATTACTGGTAGGTAGCATCTATTATTCTCTTAGGGCCTTAATATTAGGCTTCAAGTATATGGAGCACTGTTGAATGGGAAGTCAGCAGTGATTATAGTGAACATACCATACTGGATGAGAAATAAAGGAACAGAGTTTGAAAAAGACCCTCAGAATCACTTAGCCAAATGCCCTCAGGTAATGCTATCATGAGCCCCTCCTCCTTCTTCCTTCATCCTCTTTTTGGTCTCTGAGCTTCCAAAGCTTAATGTTCACTGTTCTCTACTGTGAATAAGACTGTTTACATTCTTATCATTGCTGTTATCCATGGAACACATTTAATGTAGAGACCACATCTTGCTCATCAGTGTATTCCCTCAGGCCCAGTCAAGTGCTTGAATTGTAAGACAGGCCCAATTAATATTTTGGAATGGTTAAATGATGTTAAAATAAAGTGACTAAGATAGAAAAAATGTATAAAACTACAATATGGGCTAGATAGCATTTTCAGCTATGCATTGATCTGGTCCTAGGTCTATCAGCACATATGTGGTACTTAGAAGCTTACCAGATGAGAGGCAGAGTCAGAAGCCTGAGTTCCTTCCAGATAGTACCAGGGGTTATTTTCTTGCATGACAAATTATTCAGGTCACAGTGCAGATATCCATGGCCCCCATATGCACAGTTGTCCTTTGAATGTAGTGCTTCTTGGTACATCAAGTCACAGTAGATTGGCAAGGAATTTTCTCTTTTTAGTTTTAATTTAACATGTATCAGAGATGTCTGAATATATTTTGAAGGTTTTAAGAAGACAGATGACTCAGTGTGAAGAAACTCATTTGAGGAGTTACAAACGCTTGAGTGGTGACACATGTCACCATCCCTAGAGACCCACACATGGTGGGGGATTTGATATAACATGCAGGATGGAATTAAATGTTAATTGACTTCGAACAAGCTGGCAAAATATAACCAGAGACATTGAAATTAAGAACAAATGGACAGTAACCAGAGGGGAGGTGGGAGGGGATAATGGAGAGGAAGGGGGGAAGGGTTTTCAGGAACAAATATAAAGGACACACGCACAAAACCAAGGGGGGAAGGAATCAGGGGAGGGAGGTGGGGATAGCCAGGGTGGGGGGAAGAGGGAGGAGAAAGGGTAGAAAACTGTACTTGAACAACAATAAAAATAAAAAAAGAAGAAAAAAATTTAATAGACTTCATAAACAGGAACAGGAGTGTCAGTGCAGTACTAGATAAGGCACATGACCAAAATTTACACGTACAGTTTAGTATAGCTTCACAGAAATTGGTATCCAATGGTTTACACACAAAACAAGTACTGGGGATTATAATTTGAGATTGGCTGACTCCTCAGTGTTGCTTTCTAGAGATATCATCTGAGAAACAGAGAAAGGAAGGTAACTATACAAATGTCTGAGAATCAGCTGGTCACAATATTAGGCAAAAACAGTGTGGTCACTCCATATGACAGCACTGTTTCTCAGCTTCATATTTCTGAAAAATAAATAAATTATATATTCCATGTGGGATAAAGTACATAGTGAGATGTTTAGATGCTCCCTAATACAAGGTACTTGTACCAGGGCAGAAATGTTGTACAGAGAAAAAGAATCTGAGAGTTTCATAAAGCATGTGTTACTGACAGTATTTCTAAAGTCTTAGAAAATTCTATAATCCTTGTGCGAGGAGTTGGATTATAAGGAATAAGAGAACTTGAGAGCTTGATTTTTATTTAGAAGATATACTGCATTGGAAATTGCCTCCCTGAGGTATCCTGCCTTCTATTTTATTGCCTATAAAATACAGAAAGAGAAGAGGATAAACAGGGAAGAAAATAATGTTAGATTGACATATATTATGAATTATATGTGTATTTCAAATATACTTACATGACATTTACAGATATAAATTAGTACAAAGTAACATTTTATATAATGTCATCTAACAAATGAAAAAAAATACTAATTAGTACATCAAATGTGCATTTGCAAATATATATTGCTAAAATGCTTGAGAAAAAATGTAGTCACTTAAGAAACTTTAACAACCAAAACAAAGTTTTTTATACAAACAATTTACTTAGCATACATTTTGTGGGAAACCAATGAAGAAATATTCATTTAACTCTATGGAATAATGAATTTGCATTGATGAAATCTTAATCCATGATGTGTCAAATGATTCTCCTGCAGCAAGTATCATGAAGATGTTCCTACAGTTTATGTCAATTCTTAGGTCAGGTTATCCATAAAATAAAAATACATTTTTAATTTAACAGACATTAATCCTCACTATATGTCAGGCACTGTTCTATGTGCTTTACAATATAAATGCAATAAACCATTATAGAAACTTTCTGAAATGGATATTGTTACTACCCATGATTTACAGATGAGGGTATTAAAGTTCAGACTGCTTTGAAGTAACTTGCTCAAAATTACAGATCTGGTAAACGGTAGAAACAGAATCCAAATTCAGGCAATTTGGCTCTACAGGGAAGACTCTTAAGCACCATAAAAATGTTTTATATTGTATTCAACTATCATCCTCTTTTCAAAGCAGAATGGAAAAGTGAATCTTCAAATCTCTGCTCCAGCACTTTTTGCTTGTGAGACCTGGTGTGATATGACTAGGAACAACTCCTGAATGTTTGACCTGATCAAATATTAATTCTATTCTCAATTTTTGTTTGAAGTGATTGCATTAGGAGAAATGTCAGAGCTTTATAAACTTTTTATCAGTGAATGCATGTATTTTTTAAAGACTAAGTAACCACACACAGGTATTGAGGAGGCCCAGGATTCCAGGCCTTTGTGCTTTGTGTATGCTGTTTCTTCTGTCTCATCTCCATATATATATATATATATATATATATATATATATATATATATATATATATATATGCTTCCTACTTGTCCTTTAGGTTTCAACGCACCAGTGACTTTCTCAGGGAACTCTTTCCTGATACCATATCAGAAACTATATCCCTCCTTTCTCTACCTCTCCCTACCCTGCCCCCACCCTCACATACACATTAAAAAAATTACAGGCAATCACAGCACACTTTTCTTCAAAGCACTACTTACTATATCAAATTATATTTATTTCCTTTTCTGTTACTCTCTCCTCTCAATATAAGCCCCATGGTGGCAAAAGTCTTCATTTTTACTCATCTCTTTATACTTACTGTGTATCTAAGCACATGGGTGAATAATGGAATGAAGAGGCTAGAGTTGAATTTCACAAACTGATGCTTACTGGAAGCAATGCAAGAGACAGAGCAAGGAGAGATGGCAGTGCTGTGGAACACAAATGCTCCTTTTGAATCAAGTATGCCTAAGCATTCATCCTCTTCATATGTTCATATTCAATCCTAAGAACATGTGGAAACTGTTCAAGTTACTTTTCAGGGAAAGAGATACCCCATGGTTGCTAAAGCAGAACCTGTGAGGATTTACTAATCTATGAAGAACAGAAAATCTCTCAGGCTAACTTTTCCACTTTGTCCTTTAGCTTAAATCAGTTTCTGTTCAGTGGAGAACAAGTAGTCACCATATTTCTTTTAATAGTCCATGAATCAATTACTATACATTGCAGAAATCTGACCATTATTTCCAGTCTGAATGCTTTCAGCCAACTCTTCTTTTTACATTTCATTTTGAGTAATTCTATAATTGTTGTGATAGCTTTTTAATTGATTTTCCTGTTGGGGCTTTGGAAAGAGGAAGCAAGGACCAACTCTCTGTGAGGGCCCAGGCCCTCCCCCTTTTAAATAATGCTTTAGTGAGTACGAGGTGCATATATTCTTTAGAATTAGTGTTTCAGGTTTCTTCAGATATATTCTCAGAACTGGAATTGCTGGGTCATAAAGCAGATCCACTTTTAATTTTTTGAGGAAATTCCATACTGATTTCCACAGTGGTTACACTAATCTACATTCCCACTAACAATGCACGAGGATGCATTGTTTCTCCACATCCTTGCCAGCACTTGTTTTCTTCTTTTTCTTTTTTTTTTTTTAGATTAACTGATGGTAGCCATTCTAACAGGTATGAAGTGACATCTCATTGTGATTTTAATTTGCATTTCTCTAAAAATTAGTGACATAGAACATATTTTCATATGTCTATTGCTAGGCCCTGCTATTTTTAACCATTAGCCTTGCCTTGAGCTTCCTTGCATTTATTACATATGCATTTCCAAATCTTCTTTCAAATCAGCAGTTCACAGTCAGCATCCATTTTCAGTGTTTGCTCTAAATGTTATTTCAGTAGCTTCTCAACAACAGGGACTTCCTGAATGTCTCACTCTGTGGGATTGATACCTCTGGGATTAACAGACTGTGACTCCCTTCATTTGGTCTCTTGGGGCTAGAAACCCTGAATGAACATTTGATTTTCAGATTTACTCTGTTCCTTAGTGATGATCAAAATTGATTTTTTTTACCTTGCAGCAATCATTTACTACCTTTCTTCAAATATAATTAGTCTTCTTTACAAGATAGTGAAAACAAAGTGGGGGTTTGCATACCATTAACTCCATAGTTGCACGTCTCTTTTCCTTCACAGTTTATTCTCCGACTTAAATCAGCCATCTTAAATGAAAGCAAGTTATTATAAGAAAGGACTTCCTTGAACAAGAAGAGAGAAGTGTATTTATGGGATAGGAGAGCCATTGCATGAGAGTCATGACTAAGTATATCTGACTGGTGAGAGGAAAGAAAACATTTTTCATTTTTTGCTTATAAGGATATTGGAGACACTGTGAAAACCTAAGTTTTAACCTTTCCTATCATCAGGAAAGACATCTAAAGTAGAAAATATGTAGTATTTGTGACAACTAGTAATGGAAGAAAGATTTGTGATACATGAGGAACTGTTTCCACCTCCAAGATAAACAAAAGGCCTGGCAAGTATCTTTTTCTGATCACAACAATTATTATTTCCACCAAAAACAACTGTAATATTGGCTGTTAATTTAAAACAGATCATTATCTGGATAAACATGTGTATTAGAAAGAGTTTTATGTCATGGAAGACTATTTAACTATATGTCTATATGTGTGCTCTTTTATTTATTGAAAAATCATTTTTACTTAACATAGAGTTAATTAACACAATTATTGATTGCCTACTATGTGTTGAGCATGACTTTTCAGGTCCTAAGGCACAGCATTAAACAAAAATTTCAAAATCCCACTCAAATTGTAGTGGAGAAAGACAGACAGTAAACAAAATACGTAAATTATATAGGATGTTGGAATGTAATGAATGCTGTGCAATAACAATTAAAATGAGGTAAGGACGATAAGGGGTGTAGGGGCAGGAACAGAGAGATGTAGTTTGCATTTTAATTAGGGTTTTCAGGGTCATCTTAACCAAGAAAGAGACATTTGAAAAAAATACATAAAGAGAGTGAGGGTATAGTCAAGTGGATATCTATAGAGGGGACATTCCATACAGAGCAGAGGCATCACTAAAAGGGCAGGAGCATGCCTGGCATATTGAGGGAAGCAGAACGAAGTGAGTGAGTGGGAAAGCATTAGAAAATGGGGCCAAGGTGGAAATAGAAAGCTGTGGCAAAGTGGGAAGACAGGACTAGCAGGGAACAGGCTTCCAGTAAACCAGAAAACTCAAATATAGAGAGGCTGCTGGAAAATCTGCCCTCTGCACACTCTGGCTTGATCCAGTAGGAAGCTTTCACTTGGATGCAAGTTCATAAAATTGCTTTGATTTAAACACTGCTAAATTTCAGAATGTGTCTTCATCAGCACATACTCTTCCAGTACTATGTAAAGCACCAAAGGTGTTCAAACCAGCTATAAATCTAACAGACCACACTACTATTTATTAAGTAATATAAAACTTCTCTTTATCTTATTGCCTGGGACAGAAAAGCAACAACCAAAATAAATCTACAACCACCATAAAATTATCTCTCAGGAGGCTCACATATTAAGCTCTTACAGTCATTTTATTGTATATGTAAGTGACTGACATTATCAGTGAATTTTCTGAAAGTATCTTTTTAGTTCTTTGAGTAACTGAGGGCTACTTTGGATGGAACTGGCAAAGAGCAAGAGGAAAATGTGTAAGGTTACTGCCAAAAGTATATAAAGACAATCCCTGAGAGGTCAAAGGCACTAAAGAAATTTTTCAGTTTTGAATCCTGGCTGCAAGCTCAACCTCTGACCTCCAAATGGTCTCAGTTAATAACTTAGTCTTTACAGAATAAAAATTTGTTAAGCTTGGCTGATCCCTAATTATCTTGCCAAATGGTTTCTCAATCTTCCCTTATTATTAGGTCTCTAAGATAAAATATATGTGAAAAATACTCATCAAACTTGAGTTGGATCAAGGGATCAATCTTGATTATTATTATGGTAGAAAGGTGAAATAGAAGGAAAAGCAAGGCTTGTTACTTTTGCTGTTTTGGGAAGCCTGAATTCAGGGACCTAGATGGAAAGATGACCAGTGATGTCAAGGGACTTGTTTCAAGGAGAGAATGTGAAAGTGGTACTAGTATACAAAGGTTCAATACAGAATGTGTGTTCATAATGTAGATGAGGTAAGAAAATTGGCTGATTATCTAACACCCTGCCTTGTTTGTTATTTTTCCATCTGCATCTGACAATTTTGCATTTTGCTTGAGCCCAGGGCTTCCATAAAACATTCAGAGTAAGAAATCCTCTGACCATTTTGTGTTTCAGAAAGGGGGTTACTCAAAAGAACCACTTTTCCTCACATGACTTAGATAAGACTCACAGATGACACCATGTTTTACCTAGGACCAGACCAGACACAAATCTAGCAAATTCTCATTTGTTGTTCATAAATAATTAGCTGAACTTTTTATTAGCCACTGAGCAATCTAGACAAAATAGCTGGTAACTTGACTTGATTAAACTTTAAATCTTCCCTTCTTCCTCCAGGCCAATTAATTTTTATCTACCTTCAGCTAGCATTGAAATGCAGACCCCCCCCCACTTTAAAGGCCCCTTACAAGTATAGGTTAACCCTGACTGAGAGGAAAAACTTTTCCTCCTCAAATCATGCTCCCCATTCCTCCCACTGCACCATATCTGATTCTTTCTAACCTTGTTTATCCTTTTCTATAAATGAAAATTTCTTTCTGCCTGATCTTTGAGATATTTGCAGATCTCATGGTTGGAGTGTTTTCACTGTTAAAATAGTTTCCCTTCCCCTATTGCAGTCTTGCAGTAGTCAACCTTCCCTTATTTCACTAACCCCTTTAAATCAAGAATCTCCTTACCTAACTTCACATATGGTATTTATTCAATACATCCAAACAATGTGCAATAAAACTTTGGGAACATAAAATCAGAACATATTTTACCTAATATTTAATGTCCTGTCAATCCCTTACTAACTCATAGACTGATTTTTAGCAGTTGGCTTCTTGAGGACAACAGTGTTTAGGAAAGGTGTGTAGGTGTATGTATGTTTGAGTTCTCCCATGCCAATACTTGAGAGTGTGGCTTTAGATAGGGCTTTTTAAGGAAAGCAGAGATGAGAATAATGAAAAAACTACACATTGCTATGATCTGAATGATCTCCCATAGTTTATGTGTTGAAACCTTAACCCCCAAAGATGGTGTATTAGGAAGTAGATGATTGGAAGGTGATTAGTTCATGAGGATGGAGTGTACATCAATAGGATTAAGGCCCTTGTAAGAGAGATCCCACAGAGCACCCTAGAGCCTTCCATCATGGGAGAACACAGTAAACTGGCATCAGCTATGAACCAGGAACCAAGCCCTTGCCAGCCACCATACTAAATTTCTGGCTTCTGATCTTTGTCTTCTCAGACCCCAAAACTGTGAGAAATAAATTTCTGTTGTTTATCAGATTCCAAATCTCTGTTATTTTGTTAAAGCAGATCAAATTTATTAAGACAAACATACTCTTGATTTATAGGTGTTAATAACCCTTCTGTTACAAATCAGATCTGGAGAAACTTAAGTTCTGAGAGAATATGATTTAGATCTTCCTTGTTTTTATAGTAATGTAATGCAGAGCCATTTTAGTTAGACTTTAACATACATTTAATTTGTTTAGCAATTTAGCATTTACACAGCATAATATTTTCCAAATAAAATTTTGAGCCATTTTCTAGCTAATTTTAGTTTTGAAAAACAATGTCTTTACTTTACCCAGTTACAGATTACACTGCAAAATATTTTGGAGGTTTTTCCAAATGATTTGTTGCAAATTACTTCTTTGGGAAAAACATGGCAGTGCTACCACATCAAAAGGAAGCTTGGCATGTGTATTTCATGAATGTTTTTTTCTTTAATGAGCTTGTCTACCAACTTCAATTCATTTCAAAGGGTAAGGAAAAATCAGTTTTATCTCGAAGCCTTGCAATTCAAGCACCATGTCATTTTCATATGTTGTGGTTGTGGTATCAAAGTCTCTAAATCCACAAATCTTCTTTCCTTTTTGTGATATTTGTTGTATTCTTTAGTTAATCTTCTACTTAACAGTTTTAATGTTCTTCTTCAAACTCCTGACATAAATGCAGCTGAGGTTAAGAGTCCACTTCAGCTGCTGTCAAAGAGATTCCAAATCTACTTTTACACATAGGAGTGGAGGTCCACCAAATTTGCTTTAATTGGAGGAACTATTATTTAATTTTGTAAAAGTTATCCCTGAAGTTAGCACAAGAAAAGACCTAAATCAGTGTCCACAAATGTCACAACCTAGAATTACATGACAATTAGGAAGAGATGTGATTTCAAAGGCCACTTAAACAAATTATTGACCACCAAATGGGAATGTATCAAAATATTTTAAGTAGATAAAGTCAATGCTAATCCTAAATTCATCTAAAAAGGATGACAATGGCAACAGTAGAATAAAAACTACTTAAACTACACTAAAATAATATATGAAAATTGCCAAGGGAGGAGCTTCTGAATCAATCAATTCCATGAGACTAGAGCTCTTTATGCTAGTGAATATTTATGTCACAGAAAACAAATTACTCCAGCAAAGGAAACACTTTGGCATTAATATCTTTTACTGTTATTATTCTTAATTGATAAGTAATATTCTCTAGTATTTGTAGTAGAAGGCAGTACTCCAAAGCACAGGCTTTAGAGCCAGAGTGTCTGGATTGAAATCCTAATGCCAGATGTTTATTTGCAGTGTGACTTCGGACAAGTCACTCAACATCACTGCACTTTATTCTTATTACCTAGGAAATGTACATAAAAATAGCCACTTCCCAGGATTGTTGTGTAGACTGACTAAATGAAGACATGTGGCTCAGAATAATGCCTGATATGTAGTAAGCTCTCAGTAAATGTTGACTAACCTCATTAGTTTACCCCATCTGTTTTACCAGAGAATGAAATACACAATAAAAGGTAATCAGTACATATTTGAAATTTTAAGCAATTTCAGGTTGTAGATGTGTATATTGTTTTCCAACATGCAGTTACAAATACTTAAAAGTAATAAAAGTGATGTCTGGGAGAGGAACAAAGTCAAATATGCCAACTCTTCATAAGAACAACAAAGAAGCTGACAAAAACTGTTAGATTCAACTTTTTTGATACTCTGGAATCTAATCTAAACTTACAACAGCCAAGAAAATGCTTAATGAAGAAAAAAGCTGCTGAATTTTATTGAAAGAGCTCTGTGGCATTTTAGTTTATTCTGTTATTAACTCTCACACCATAGTGTGGCACTGATTTTGAATTGTTGAGAACATTATAAGTGCAGATTGCTAATACCAGAGAAAGCAACATGGATTTTCTTCCAAAATTTTTCATTGTGTGTTTTCACCTGGCTAATGGCTCCCTGAAGGATTGACTTAAGTGTTTTCCTTTGTTTCATTTGTGTCAGAGTTTACCTAGGATTGAGGTGGCTCCCAAGGCAGTGTTTGTCAAAAACATTTCAAGGCAAATACATTAGATACTGCATCCTGGAATAAAAAAAATAACAGTTGGGGTAAAAAATATACCAAAATTCCTGGGAAATAAAAGACTTGGGGATGAATTACTTGGATAATAACTTTTTTTAAAAGCTCCCATATATTCTGGAGACTCCAGAAGTGTACATGAATCCAAGAAGAGGATAAATTCTCAGAAATGACCTAAGAATACCCTTAGCTCTCACCATTGGCTCACCTTCAGGCTCTGTACAACCAAGTGAAGGCTGAAGTAGAGTTGTAAACTGCCTGGTTAAGCAATGGAATTCCCCTAACACAAATACAATCTTCAAAGACTGGGAGAATTTTTGTTTGGTTTAGTTTGGTTTGGATCTACATATTTAACAAAATTTCTCAAATCACTACCTGACAACTTGGCAAACAAAACATAGACTTCAATGCCAAGCACAGGAAAGTATACAGACATTGCAAAATTAGTAAATAAGAGTCAGTAAACAACAAAAACCACATAAACAGCAGCAGCAAACCCTAAGGAAGGTGGAAATACAATTTCCAGATTTGGTACATTATAGTAATCAATATATCCAGATTTCAAAAAATTTTCTAAATTATTAAACATTCAAAGAAACAATAAGATATGCCCCACTCACAAAAATGAAGACATTAATAGAAATTGTCCTCAGAAAACCCAACATTGGATTTATTAAACAAGATCTAAGATATGATCAAAGTAGTAAAGAAAACCATTTACAAAGAACTAAAGGAAACTGCAGGAATGATGTCCCAAATACAGAATACCAATTATGAAATAGAAATTATTAAAAGGAACCAAATAGAAAGTAAGAGGCAAAAACTACTATAAAGTGCAAAAAATACTATAGGGGTTTAACACCAATTTAAGCAAACAGAAGAGAAAAATCAGTAAACTTAAAAATAGGTTAATTGATATTATCCATTGTGAGGATAAGAATAGTAGAAGAAGCAGGAAAAATAAACTGAAACTGAGACACTGAAGGAAGACTATCAAGGATAACAATATATGCAGAATGAAAGTATCAGAGAGGAGAAGGAGAAATGAGACAGAATTATTTTAATAAATAATGGTCAAAACCCCCCAAATTTGATAAGAGAATGAATCTATACATCTAACAATCTGAAAGAAAATTAGGTACCTCTTGGAGGCCATGGGCTACATGGATGCCAAAGCCATGTGACCCATGGAAAGAAGAGCCAGATACACTGTGCAAGGACAGATAATAAGCAAACTAGCCATGAGCAACAGAAATTGAGCAACAGAGCATGTTTTTGTTTCCCTGGGATTGTATAAGTTTTGGGTGTGAGATGGACCAGGTTCTTTCACTCAGCTCTCAACCAATCCCTTCTTTCCCACTTTAGACTGAAAGACTCTTTGGTCCAGCACACCTCTGTGTCCCATATTTTAAAAAAAAGATTTTCTTTATTTATTTTTAGAGAGGGAGAGAAGCAGCAATGTGTGGTTGCCCCTTGTACCTCCCTTTCCGGGGAATTGGCCTGCAACACAGGCATATGACCCTGACTGGGAATTGAGCAAGCAACCCTTTGGTTTGCAGGCCAGCAATCAATTTGCTGAGCCACACCAGCCAGAGTTCATATGCCATTTTGACTTCTATGGTACATATGCCTGCCTCCCCCTAGTCCCACCCCCAATCTGGTACTGAAAGGGAAAAGTGCTTTTTCCTGTCCAGTTATGTTGCTAACTTTTCACACACTTGGGCCCCATCCATTGATATTTCTAGCTTTCTGCACACTCAGGGTAAGAACCTCCCCACCACTACTATCCCAGTGGATGTGGGAGATGGCTCTAGGGCTCTATCCCAGGCTCTAACTGTGCCCTAGTAACAAAAAATAAAAAATAAAAAACTTTTTCATGAAGCTGGAAAAACTAAAATTTAGGTTCATAAGGATGAAAAATGAATAAAATATCAAATACAGCCCTAAAGAAGACAAAACAAAGTAGAATAATTATGCAACTTGATATCAAAAAATATTATAACAGTATATTAAGACATTGCAATCTGGTGCAAGGGTAGACAGATTAAAGTAAATAAAGAACATAGAAACCGGCCCATGCTTACACAGGTGTCTGATTTATATGATAGAACTGGCATTGCTCATGAATGGGGAAGTCATTGACTACTCAACAAATTGTCCTCAGACTATTGACTACCACTTACAAAAAATAGCTGCAATTAAATCACTCCTAACACCATGCTCAAAAGTTAATTCCAGATCTTTAGAAACTAAATTAAAATAAAAATTCAAATAGTTCTAGAATAAAATATAGAAGAATATTTTTATAATACCAAGTGTAATATATAAATTTCTTAAGAAAAGAACAAACCATAAAGAGATCAATAAATTATACTTCATTGATATTAAACACATAGTACCCATAATTTGTGAAAAGTCATTACATATCAATAAGAAAAAGAAAGGTATGCAGAGGAAAATGGTAAAATGGAAAAAAAAATTAAAAATAGAAACTGGCATAGATATTCTATAAAAGAAGAAATCCAAGTTCCATGAGTATGTAAAATTATAGCAATCTCATCAATAATTAACGGAATATACGTTAAAATCACAATACCATTTTATACCTGCCATATATGCATATGTAATTTTTTTAAGTTTGACAAAAAACTATTAACAAAGGTGTCACAAAATGCGGTTTTATACAATGTGCATAGTGGGATAAGTGCTGTGAAAAATTACTTGTCTTATAAAGTTTAATATGTGTATATCATAAAACCCAGTATTTAAACTCATAGGTGTAAAATGTAGAGCAGGGTTTCTCAACGTGTGCATTGCTGACAATTTTTAATAGGAAAGCCTTTGTTGTATAGGCTGTTTTGTGCATTGTGGTACATACCTGACCTCTGTCCAATAGATTCCAGAAGCATAGTGCACCCCATCCCAGTCATGTTAACCAAAATTATCTTCAGATATTATGAATATATGCAGTATGACATTATAAACAGTTTTAACGTACTGTATATGTATATGTATATGTATATAGTCAAACTATTAGAACAAGCAAGTTGAGCATAAGCATAAAATATTAAAATGCTTAACCTTAACAGAGGGTTGCAAACAGAGGGATATGATTGTGGATGGACACACAGTAGGAATTCAACACTAATAATTTGAACCTTAATAAAAATCATTATTATTTTTAAGGAAATGGATGATTAAGGCAACATTTCATTTATTGTTCTTTAAACCTTAAAGCACATTTGTATTTTCAACTTTTTTATGAAATATTTCATAATTTGAAAAAATACCAGAAACCAAAAGAAGTTGGAACAGTTGA
Source organism: Anoura caudifer (assembly GCA_004027475.1). Classification (NCBI taxonomy): domain Eukaryota; kingdom Metazoa; phylum Chordata; class Mammalia; order Chiroptera; family Phyllostomidae; genus Anoura; species Anoura caudifer. Next base: position 11,206 of record PVKU01012197.1, on the reverse strand, counting down.
TTTGCAAATTAAAACCACAATGAAATATTATTTTACATCTGTTTGAATGACTATCATAAAAAAAGACAAGAAGTAACAATGTTGGTGAGGCTGTGGAGAAAAAGGAGCCCTTGTGCACTCTTGGTTGAAATGCAATTTGGTGCAGCCACTGTGGAAAAATGTATGGAGGTTCCTCAGAAATTAAAAATAGAACAACCATGTGGTCCAGCAATTTCACTTCCAAATATTTATCCAAAGGAAATGAAAATAAATTGAAAATATGTATGCAAACCTATGTTCATTGCAATATTATTTACCATAAGCAAGACATGGAAGCAACCTAAAAGTCTATAGATGGATAAATGGATAAAGAAAAGGTATGTACTCATAAAACTGAATGCTAATGATCCACATAAAAGAATGAAATCTTGCCATTTGCAACAACAGGAATGGAATATTGTAATTCATAATAATTATGCACACAAATATAATAATTTAATATTAAAAACACTGCTATACATATTATTTTTAAATCTAATGATGGTGACATATACAGATCAATTGTTAATTATTATCCCCAGTTTTTATAAGCAAAGAAATTGAATTTAGGAGTTTATTACTTGCATAAAACCCAGTTAGATGTTTAGAGACCAGCTTAGAAATATTTTTCATAGGAAAATAGTTACAGTTCTTTTCTAATACAATGGATAAACCAGAGGTTCTCTTTTTTCCTGACTTCTAGTTTATTATGCATAAAGATGTCCTTGGATTGTCTTTTATTTCTTTGGTTAGAAAACAGGTTTATTTCCCATTGCTCCTTCCATATTGAGGTCTGTTTAAGTGCTTAGTACCACCCAAGTCTTTTGAGACCCATGTCAAATAAACGACTGAATTTTTGAACATATAAATGTGTTTACCCTAGACTTGTCAATACAATATAAACTCTATATAACTTGGTAATAAAATAATCAAGGTAATGTACTCTTGTTTTTTCTGTCTTCCATTTTACAAAGGATGTTTTCTTTTTCTTTTTTTCCTTTTTTAAGTTTTATTAATTAATTGGGGTAACATTGGTTAACAAAATTACATAGGTTTCAGGTGTACAACTCTGTAATACATTATCTGTATATTGTATTGTGTGTTCACCATTCCAAGTCAAATCTCTTTTCATTTATTCCCCATTTACCTTTTTCTACCTCCCCCTACCTCCTTTCCCTTTGGTAATCACTGTATTATTGTGTGTCTAACAGGGTTGTTTTTTTGTTTTGTTTTGTTTTTGTTTGTTTTTGCTGAATCACTTCATCATTTTCACTGAGTCCTGCAACCCTCTGATAGCTGTCAGTCTGTTCTCAGTATCTATGAGTCTATTTTGTCTATTTTTTATTAGATTCCTCATGTAAGTAAAATCATATATTTGCCTGACTGTGACTGGATTATTTCTCTTAGCATAATACTCTCAAGCTCAATCTATGTTGTTACAAATGGTAGGACTTTCTGCTTTTTTATAGCCAAGTAGTATTCCATTGTATAAACATACCAAAGCTTTTATATCCACTCATCTGGTGCTGTATATTTGGGTTACTTCCAAATCTTAGCTACTCTAAATAATGCTGCAATGGACATAAGGGTATATATATATATTTTGAATTAGTGTTTGGATTTTTGAGGGGTATGTAGTAGAACCTCAGTTCTTGAACTTAATTTGTTCCAGAAAACTGTTCAAGAAGTGATTTGTATGAAAACTGAATTCCCTTTGAGGCCTGAGAGCTGTGTGACTGATTAAATAGGTATCAGCCCGAAAGGGTTGTTGCGTAGAGAATTAAGACCCAAAGTTGTGTTAGAGAACTGAGACATTGTATCAGTCGGTCAAGAACTGAATTGTTAAGAACTCAGGTTTGACTGTATACCAAAAAGTGGAATTGCTAGGTCATAAGGTAGTTCCATTTTTAATTTTTTGAAGTATCTGCACACTGCTTTCCACAGTGGCTGCACCAGTCTTCATTCTTACCTACTGTGTACGTAGGTTTCCGTTTCTCCACAGCCTTGCCAGCATGTGTTGTTCATTGATTCATTGATGATAGCCATTCTGAAAGGTGTGAGGTGATATCTCATTGTGGTTTTAATTTGCATCTCTCTGATGATTAGTGGCATTGAGCATCTTTTCATATATCTATTGGCCATGTGACATCCTGTTTGGAGAAGTGTCTATTCAAGTCCTTTGCACACTTTTTAATTGGCTTGCTTTTTGAAGGTTGAGTAGTATGAGCGTTTATATATTTTGAATATTAAACCCTTATCAGATGTATCTTTGGCAAATATGTTCTAATCAGTGGGTTGTCCTTCCATTTTTTGATGGTTTCTTTTGCTGTGCAAAGCCTTTTAGTTTGATGTAGTCTCATTTGTTTATTTTTTCTTTTGTTTCCCTTGCCCGAGGTGGTATATCAGAAAAAAATATTGTTACAAGTAGTGTCAGATATTTTACTGCCTATTTTTTATCTAGTTTTTTTAAATGGTTTTGAGTCTAACATTTGAGTCTACCATTCACTTTGAGTTTATTATTGGGTATGGTGTAAGAAAGTGGTCTAATTTCAATTTTGGATGTATCTGTACAATTTTTCCAGCACCATGTATTAATTAGACTGCTTTTAACACATTGTTGATTTTTGCCACCTTTGTCAGATTTTAATCGACCACCAAGCCTTGGGGTTATTTCTGGGCTGTCTATTCTGCTTCATTGATATATATGTTTTTGTTTGTGCCATACCTGACACTCCTTGAGTCTTCCCAGACCTCTGCATGCCTGCTCAGGCAGCTGACTCCTCAGCAGGGAGCATGCTCCACAGGGTGGGGCTGCAAGGAGTTCAGGTGATAGAGCTATTGCTTTCTCCCTGGCCGATGCCAAATGGAGGGAGAGGGCTCCACCCAAGAAAGATTGTGTCTGTTGTATGGGAGAGTAGCTCTGCATGGGTATCCTGGTTTCCGCCCCTTAATCTCTCTCCCCAGAGACATAAACTCTAGTCTTTCTTCAAGCTATTGCATTCTGCTCTGCCCTTTCTCTACTGGAGCCCTGTGTGGATGGCTTAAAATGAGATTCTGTGCATTGTCCCTTTAAGAGGACACCTGTGTCTCTAGCAAATTCTCTTTTCTCTCAACCTGATGGACAGAATCCCTGCTGACTTTCATAGCTAGATGTTATGTGAGTGCCTCTTCCATCTCTGGTGCTCTGGGCTAGGGAGCCAAGCAGAGGTTAAGGCCCTATATTTCTCAGGGGGAACCTTTGCAGTTGAGCTATCCCTCTGAAATCTTGCATGCTGCCTGTAGGAGCAAAGCCAGTCTAGTTTGCATCTCTGACCTTCTGACTAGATGTGGCCTCTTGAATTGTCTTAAGCCATTGTGATACACAAGATTTGTCAAAAGATAACTTTTCCATTTAAAAATTGCTGAATTTTATGTTTCATTTCTCAGATTATCCTCTGTATAAATCTTGACATAAAATTCATCAGCAGTTTGAAGGAGATGGTTTTGTGATAGCAGTTTCCACTGACATTTTTGAGGATCAATACAAATTACCTCAAAGAGGTAATAACACATTCTGTTAGTGTCCTTGTCTATTAATGGTACTTCTGAGGTTAAATTATTTCTGTATTTGAGGGAAGAATTAATGGTGGAATGGCCTTGTTACCTTTTCCTGTCTCATTCTCATATATGTATGTATGTATTTTTGACAAACATTCTTATATGAACTCTGAATAAAAGGACATCAAAGTCAGGGAAAATGTTTTAAAACTACAAGTAGTATTGACACATAGAAAGATATATTAATGTTGGTTAGTCTAGCGAATATAACTATATGTGAAAGTATAAACACATCAGAAAAGGTACAGAGCCTTCCAAGATCAATGCTTGCTACTATTCCAAATGATATCTAGAGGTAGCTTTTGACTGGAAAAAGATGATGATACTCACTGTGTAATGATAAATAAAGCAAAAAATCAGATCTGACATTAATCACTTATGCCAGGAGATCTTAAATGTAGTTTACAACCTTCTGGCTTTGAAAGAATCATACAATCTGTTCCTCATTTACCTTTCCAGTCTCATTTTTAAGTATTCCCCTGTATGAAACTTTCACTCAAGGAAAACATCAAATTACTGTCACCTGACATGGTTTATACTTTTTCAACTCTACATCTCTTTTCAGAACACTCCTTTATGGCATGACCTTACCACTTCCATACCCAAAATATTCCCCCATGATCCCACTCTGACTTTTCTATTTCTACCTGATAAAGTCTAAAGTTTCCCAGTGGAGGTGTCACTGCCATATCCTCACAGAAAAGGAGGTATATATCTCTAATTTGGCATGGTAGAAACCTGTCTAGTGTTAGTTTTATTTTAATTTAAACTGGAAAATGAATATGGATACTTCACTAAGCACTGTAGCTCTGGAGTCATTTGCATATACACACACACACACACACACACACACACACACATATATCCATTCATTCATTCATTCTAGCAGAAGTAACACCTGCTTCAGTGTGGTTGGTAGGAGAATAATATGGTTATAATAATTTATAGTTTTAATTTGAACATTTCACCTAAAATGTCATATGATGTGCTTGAGTGATATTGTTATGTTATAGAATTACATGCTTATGATTTTGTCAAAAAATATTTTGTAATAAAAAGGAGCATTATTTGTGTTGGACCCTGTGAATGTGTTTATATTTATTTATTTGAATGTGGTGATATCATGGCCTTCTATCCTGTACTTTCGGAACCAGTAACACAACCCATCCCCTAATAACCCACCTTCCTTCTGCTTATTATTTTCATCATTTTCTTAGTCAAAATGTAAGCTATCTGTAATCTTGTAACCATTTTGCATATGGAAAAAAGATGCAAGTGTTAGGATGTCTAGAAAGGTACAGAAAACTACAATGCTGATTCATAGAAAACAGCCACAGTGCCTGTGAACAGACTAAGGGTTTTTGAAGTTACAGTGGTACACAAATTCATCCCATGTTGCCTGATAATGGGAGGGATTTTAGTGGTGTGTTATGTAGAAGTTGAAAGTGACAACAGATTGCAGCAGGTGGGAAAAATGACTTCTTGGAACTTCATAAATCTTGGTTAAAAATCTACATTATTGAGCAGTCCTGAGTTGTTACCTGCTATATCTATCTTGTGACAGCTTCATAGGTGACAGCTTCATTCAATATATGGTTTCATGAGAATAATAAAATCTCCCAAGTTAAAGACAACCACATGGTGTTTGACTGTCTTGAAGTTTTTCAAGGCCCCTGATAGAATTGTACATAATCAAAAGGGTATCCTTGTGTTGGTAACAGCTAGCTTTTTAGTTATTTGCTTGCATGTAGTGTTTCTTTTCCTAAACTGTCAACTGTGGGTGAGCTTTGATGGAAAATAAAATCCCTTATTTTACTTTCCTGCTTCATGAGACTTATTTCTAAAATTATGTGCTTAGAGTGTATAGACACAAGATAGAAAGCATAAATTATGGGTTTTGTTGGTGCAACTTTAGTAATAATCTTCTCTCGCAGAAAAGGAATATGTGAAATTTCTCCATCAACTCTATTTAGTTAATTTCATTCTCAGCAAGGACTCTTAAGAGCATAGAAGTAGTATGCCCCAGGATCTTCTCCCCAGGACAATTTCTCCTTTCTGTGACTGAACACTTATCCCAATTAAAGATTATTTTTGAATCAGAAGAGCCCTTATTCAAAGTTTGAAATTTTAGAATTAAATTATATTGCAAGCAATGACAAACTTCTACAGGTATGTTCTCTTCCCATACCTTATCTTCCAGACTTTTTGATCTTGACCAAGGGTAAGTCCTTAACATCAAAAGGATCTGGGTCAGAACACTGCTCCTAAAGCTGCTCCTGCCTTCATAGCAGAAGTCCAGAAGGTGCCATTAATCTGGTTAAGACTGACCAGTCTCAGACTTCATGTCTGTTGCAGCAGTGAAAGGATGACCAAGAACTCTGTGCACTTCTAATACAAACTCCTGCGTTCATCATAGACATTCACAACCTCATGTCTATTGTTTATCTTGATATCATCAAGACAAATATATTATGCCCATTTTTTTAATTTATAATAATTGGCACATGAGGGCTAGGACTTCTGATTCTCATCTACATATGGCTCTGGGACAGTGAGGCAACCTCCACCCTATATTCTCTTCCACTCCTCTGCACTTTATTTTCCCCGATATGTCATCAAGTGATACACCATGTATTTTACTCACTTATTTGTTTGATTCTGTCTACTAGATGAGGGCAAGATTTTTTGCTTATGTCCTCCATGAAATACTACAGTTTAGATTGCAATATAGTGTGGATGCACTAGATACCAACAAAAATTCATTAAGTGTACAATAAAAATTTCAAGGTCTCACCTTTTAAACTTGATCATTTCTTTCAGTTTTAGAATGCAGATGTGACAGAGGCAGGCACCTTATTATTGGGGGCTTGTGCCACAAACCCACCAGTGGCTTTACTCACCAATATTTGAAAACAAAATCCCTGTTTCTCTTCCTTCACAAAGAGTTTTAGCTTTCAATTGCCAATCTCATCATACCAAAGCATTTAAGGGAGTAATTTGATTTCCTTGTTGAATGTATGGGGTCTTTAAAGGAAAGAACATCAATTTTTGGGGTCCTTCCAAAATTGCATCAAAAATATTTGCACTGTGTTAAGAAATAAGCCTTGAGCTGTGTTCCAATTTCCTATGATCATTTCTTATCATTACCTTAGTAATATGAAGCAATTATTTTAACTATTTTTGCAAGCCATTATCCCTCCAATTTTATCTCTTGTCTCTTGACATGAACATTCATGTACAAAAAAAATAGGCCTATTATGGCTTACTTTTTCTGGTGATCATACTACATTTTCAAATTTTTCTCAAAAGTCCAAATTTTGCCATAGGATACTTCAACATGATCTTACATCATTTCCATCAGAACTTAGCTTACGCAGATGGATCCAGAAATATTTTTCTTCTCTCCCTACATAGATATTACTTTATGTAAAATCTTCAGATTAAATCAATATCTATTCAGAGTATGCATTTTTTATTCATTCAATAAAAAATCAACTCAGTACCTACAATATTATAGATATAATGCCAAGAATAATTTGGGTATACTTTATTGATTACAGTTGTCCCAATTTTTTTTCTGCACTTTATCCCCCTCCTCCCTGCACTCCCCCTGCACCCTCCAGCACCCCCTACCCTTAGTCCATGTCCATGGGTTGTACATATAAGTTCTCTGTCTCCTCCATTTTCTATACTATTCTTAACCTCCCACTATCTCTTTTGCATCTACCAATTATGCTTCTTATGCTCTGTACCTTCCCCCCATTCTCCCTCTCCCCCTCCCTACTGATAACACTCCATGTGGTCTCCATTTCTGTGATTCTGTTCCTATTCTAGTTGTTTGTTTAGTTTATGTTTTTGGTTTTTTTAGGTTCAGTTGTTGATGGTTGTGAGCTTGTTGTCATTTTATTGTTAATAGTTTTTTATTTTCTTCTTTTCCTTAGGTAAGTCCCTTTAACATTTCATATAGTAAGGGCTTGATGATGATGAACTCCTAAATTTAAGTTGACTTACCTGGGGAGCACTTTGTCTGCCCTTCCATTTTAAATGATAGCTTTGCTGGAGAGAATAATCTTGGATGCAGGTCTTTGCCTTTCATTACTTTGAATACTTCTTGCCAGCCCCTTCTCACCTGCAAGGTTTCTTTTGAGAAATCAGCTGATAGTCTTATGGGCACTCCTTTGTAGGTAACTGTCTCCTATTCTCTTGCTACTTTTAAGATTCTCTCCTTATCTTTAATCTTGGGTAATGTAATTATGATGTGCTTTTCTGTGTGCTTCCTTTGGTCCAATTTCTTTGGGACTCTATAGGCTTTCCAGACTTCCTGGGAGTCTTTCTTTCACCAGATTGGGGAAGTTTTCCTTCATTATTTATTCAAATAAGTTTTCAATGTCTTTCTTTTCCTCCTCTCCTTCTGGCATCCCCATTATTTGGATGTTGGAATGCTTAAAGTTGTTCCAGAGGTTCCTACACCTCTCCTCATTTGTTTGCATTGTTTCTTTATTCTGTTCCAGTTGGATGCTTATTTCTTCCCTTTGTTCCAAATCATTGATTTGATTCCTGGTTTCCTTCTCTTCACTGTTAGTTCCCTGTATATTTTGTTTTATTTCATTTTGTGTAACCTTCATTTCTTCCTTCATTCTGTTACTGAGCTCAGTCAATTCTGTGAGCATCCTGACTACCAGTGTTTTGAATTCTGCATCAGATAGGTTGTCTTTCTACTCATCACTTAGTTTCTTTTCTGGAGTTTTGATTTGTTCTTTAATTTGGGCCATATTTCTTTGTCTCAACATGCCAGTCTGAATGAATTTTTTCTTTAACTCCTTGGTTCTTGGAGTTTGCAAAAAAAAAAAAAAAAGACCCCAAATAGTCATAGAAATTGTGAAAAAGAAGAACAAAGTTGGAGGAATCACTCTATCTGATATCCAGCTGTACTACAAGGCCATAGTATCAAAACAGCATGTTACTGGCATTAACCAGACATATAGATTAATGAAACAGAATAAAGAGCCCAAAAATAAATCCATGCCTTTAGGATCAATTAATTTTTGACAAGGAATGTGAGAACATACAATAAAGATTGTTTATTCAATTAATATTGGGAAAATCAGATACATGCAAAAAATGAAACTATACTATTTTCTTACACCATACACAAAAATAAACTCGAAATGAATAAAAACTTAAATGTAAGTCACAAAACATAAAAATCCTAGAAAAAGAAGCATAGGCAGTAGAATCCTATACATCTCTTGTAGCACTATTTTTGCCAATATATTACCTACAGCAAAAGACACAAATAAAAAATAAACAAATGGGATTAGATCAAACTAAAAAGGTTCTGCACAGCCAAAGAAACCATCAACAAAATAAAAAGGGAACCCGCTGTATGGGAGAATATATTTGCCAATGATGCATGTGATAAGGGGTTAATTTATAAAATATATAAAGAACATATACAACTCAACACCAAGAAGACAAACAACCCAATTAAGAAATGAGAAAGAGGATCTAAATAAACACTTCTCCAAAGAGGACATACAGATGGTCCATAGACACATAAAAAAAAATACTTAATATCACTAATCACCAGAGACATGCAAATTCAAACCACAATGAGATATCATCTGTAAATCAACAAATAACAAGGGCTGGAGAGGATGTGAAGGAACGGGAACTCTAGTGCATTGTTGGTGGGAATGCAGACTGGTGCAGCCACTGTAGAAAACAGTATGGATTTTACTCAAAAAATTAAAAATGAAACTTTTTTAACCCAGCAATCCCACTTCTGGGAATATATCCTAAGAATCCCAAAACACCAATTTGAAAGAAGATATGTACCTCTATGTTCATAGCAGCATTATTTACAATAGCTAATATCTGGAAACAGCCCAAGTGCCCATCAGTAGATGAGTAGATAAAAAAAACAGTGGTACAGCCCTGGTTTGATTGTTCAGTTTGTTGGAGCATTGTCCCATACACCAAGTTTGTGGGTTCTATACCCAGTTGGGGTGTGCATGGAAGGCAACTGATTGATGTTTGTCTCTGACATCTATTATTCTCTCTCTCTCCACACCCCTGATCTCTCCCCCACCCCCACCCCCAAAAAAGTGGTACATTTGCACAATATTTTGGCTGTAATAAGAAGACAATCTTACCTTTTGTGACAACATGGATGGACCTGGAGATTATTATGCTAAGTGAAATAAGGCTGTCATAGATAAATATCATATGATCCCACTTATATGTGGAATGTAATGAACAAAATAAACTGAGTAACAGGATAGGAAAAGAAGCATAGATACACGAAAGAGACTGACAGCTCTCAGAGGGGAGGGGAGAGAGGTAGATTGGATGAAAGAAAGTGAAGGTATTAGCCAACGAACATATATGCATAACCCATGGACACCAACTGCAGTCTGGTGATGGCCAGAGGGAAGGAGGGACAAGGGCTGGGTGGAAATAGGCAAAGAGGGGGTGGGGGCAGTTGTAATAGTGTCAGTAATAAAAATAAAGTTAAAAAATAAAAAAAGACCAAAGAAAAACAAAATGAGCTGTCCAAGTGTACACTTATTGAAATCAACCAAGATATCTAAAACAAAGGAGTCTGGGTAAGAAGTGAGTGAAAGCAGACTGGTTCTCTATCTACTCCTGTGGCTGGCAATGTGTTTACTGGAGATAGTGATCTTTGAAATGGATTCCAGGGCAATTACATGTAAGTCAGATACTTACATTTAAAAGAATTTCAGAGCTTACGCAACAAACATTCAAGTAAATTTTTAAAAACTCCTCAGATAACTGTATTGATGTCACAAAGAAGCAGTCTAAGGATTCCAATTTAGTATAACTTTCAATATATCCTACAAGATTTTTCTATTTTTCTTGAAGTCAGAAGTGAAAACAGAACCTACTAAGTATACTTGCATTGCTTTCCATCTATCACATTTTTTTCTAACAATAAAATGAATAATTTGTTTAAAACATGACTGCTAGCTCATCATTCTTCACATTAATGCATCATCAGGTTAAGTTAAATAACAAGATATAATCTTCCAAAGAACAAGGTATTTAGCACAAAAGTCATGATAATTGAATCTGGTCCTGACAACACTGACGTTTTACTCTTAACTATAGGAGAAATAATTTTACTCCACCATCTACAATGACATTGCACTATGATATCTAAAAATAATTTTTTAATCCATGATTCATTCAGTCATTCTTCAGCAAATATACTCTGAGCTCTTAATTACCTGAGCACTCTGTTAGGCACTGAATTAAAGTAAGAAACAAGATGAGGCAGTCTCTGACTTTACTATAGAGCTTATAATATTCTTTTTTTTAATATTAAATGTAAACTAGAATTTTATTTATTTATTTTTTATTTATTTATTTTTTTTCAATTACAGTTGACATTCAACATTATTTCAAGTGTACAGCATGGTGGTTAGACAATCATATGCATTAAAAAGTGATCCCCCAATATTTCAAGTACCAACCTAGCACTATCTGTAGTTACTACAATATTATTGATTATATTCCCTATGCTGTGCTTTTTATCCCCATGACTATTTTTTTAATTAAATTTTATTTT
>PVKU01012196.1:0-37304 GCA_004027475.1 Anoura caudifer | reverse complement strand
TCATTTAGAATGGAAGGGAAGATAAAGTGCTTCTCAGATAAGGTCAAGTTAAAGGAGTTCATCATCACCAAGCCCTTATTATATGAAATGTTAAAGGGACTTATCTAAGAAAAAGAAGATAAAAAATATGAACAGTAAAAAGACAGCAAACTCACAGGTATTAACAACCACACCTAAAACAAAAGCCAACTAAGCAAACACTAGAACAGGAGCAGAAACACAGAAATGGAGATCACATGGAGGGTTAGTAACAGGGGAGTGGGAGGAAGAGAGAGGGGGACAAGGCACAGAGAACAAGTAGCATGGATGGAGGGTAGAAAATAGAGAGGGGGAGGGCAAGAATAGTGTGGGAAAGGTAGAAGCTAAAGAACTTATGACACATGGACATGAACTAAAGGGGGGGAATGTGGGTTGGAGGGGGTGTGCAGGGTGGAGGGGAATGAAGGCGGGGAAATGGGACAACTGTAATAGCATAATCAATAAAATATATTTAAAGAAAAAAGACAGATAATAGTAACAGTTGGTGATGATGTGGGCAAGCTGGAACCTCCACAAACTACTAGTGAGAATGTAAAATTGTGCAGTTGCTTTGGAAAACAGCTTAACAGTTCTTAAATATGTGAGACACACACATGTATGTTTACAGCAACATTATTCATAATAGCCAAAAGCTAGAAACAACCCAAATGTTCATCAACTGATGAATGGATAAATAAAACAGCATATCCATACAATGGAATATTATTCAGCCATATGAAGGAATGAGGTACTGATACCCACTATGACATGGATGAATCCTGAAAATAGTATGCTAAGTGAAAGAAGCCATTTATAAAAACCACATATCACATGATCACATTTATATGAAATTTCCAGAATAGACAAACCTATAGAGATAGACAGTAGATTGGTGGTTGCCTAGGGCTGGAAGAGGTTGGAAAGAAATGAAGAGTGGCTTCTGACAGGTCTAGGATCTTTTTGAAGTGATAAAAATGTTCTAAAATTGCTCGTAGTGATGGCTGTACAAATCTGGCTACACTAAAAACCATGTGAACATATCTCAATAAAGCTGGTGAAACAAGAGTTCTGCTTATTAATTTAGTATTATTACTGCTGTGGTTGTTGCTGTAGCAAAGGCATGTTGAACCACTACTAAGCATTTTTCATTCTCCTTTAACATTTACAATAATCCTAGGGGTTTACAGATGAAGACAACATTGGGACTTGGAGAGTATAAGCAACTTGCACGATTTGCACAGCTAGTAACTAGCAAATCCAAGATTGCTCTTCAACCTATCATACTGTTTTTTTTTGTTTTAGTTGTGTTGGTATTTTCATATCCTGAAGTTCTAACTTTAATATAGGGTAGGGCAAAGTAGGTTTATAGTTGTTAGTATGGAAAATACCATAATTAATAAAGAATAATACAAGAATAAACTGCGTACTCACAATTGTAAGCCTATTATTTGTCCATCCTTATATTTAGTTCAAAGAAGGAATACAGAAAAAGTTAACAATATCTGGAGATAGCAAACTCAAGTATCTCCTACACAGTGCATTTATCATAAAAGAAAGTCTAAGTAAAATATTGTTTATATGTCTCAATAAGAATTCCCCATACGGTCCCAGCTGGTGTGGCTCAGTGGATTGAGCACTGGCCTGTGAACTGAAAGGTCACTGGTTCGAGGGCACATGCCTGGGTTGTGGGCCAGGTTCCCTGGGTTGTGAGAGGAAACAATAGATGTCTCTCACACATCAATGTTTCTCTCTCCTTCTCTCTCCTTTCCCCTCTCTCTAAAAAGTAAATTCAATTTAAAAAATGCCCCATATGAAATTCAAACCATTCATGTAACTAAACATTTCATGACAAAAATCATCTTCAATGAACAGACAATTACACCAATAAAGAAGTTAAAATTTTACCTATGATCTCCCTGCAAAATCAGTTGGAGGAGAGCGATTTTTACTCTTTTACTACCCTTCATTAAAATTAAACCAACCTGGGAAAGACTGGTGGTTAACAATGCAAATTCCATTTTAGAAAACTGAAACCAGAGAATACCAGACAACTGTAACCAACTTGAGCTATGCTGAGACCCAAGTAGAAAATCTGATTTACTTCTGACAAGATCCCCATTGATTCCGTGAAACTTAAACATGCCATGCATGTTCTATGCATATTACAAAAAACCTCATTTAATCTTCATAACAGTTTTGAGATAAGACTACATCTTTTACTTTTAAGTGACATAATAGTTATAATTTTCTAACTAGAAATCTAGTTATAAATTCAAGTTAATTATAATTTTTTTTAAAAGTTATATGTCTATCAAAATACAAGTACTAAGAGAATTTTTTCTTTATATTGTTCAATATTATCTGGAATCTGATATCTATTCTTACCACGATTCTGGTTCCATTCATGTGCTTCTCCTAAGTACTTTACATCAAACTGGTACTGTCCATTTATATAAAAATAATCATCAGTACTAAGAATGATTCCACTCGGATTATCCTCTTGCAAAGTCCTGTAAATGATAAATGGAATTATTTTCATTAATTTTTCTTCTAAATTCTCTCCTAATTTTATAAGGTCATAACCCAAATTAAAAATTCAATTATTATTATTTAAAAGAGTAAGGATATCATAATATTCAAACAAATCACATTAGGAACTCTGTAGCAGAAGTTTGACTCTGAAGGCAACTGACCTAAAGCAAGTCTACTTTGCTTTATATAAATCATTATTTCAGAAATGTTTTAATGTTATAAAGGTATTTACCCTTAACTGTAAAGGTTTAAAGATTAACAAATTTTTAATTATCAAGAAAACTTGGTAACTTAAAATGTTTCAGAATCTCATCCCCCTAATCTGGTCACTTGATACAAAATGATCTTCACCTACCCAAAGTGCAATGTCACTTCAAGGTAGGCAGCTACCTTGGTACAGTATTTTCAAAAGCAGATTGCTCTTTGTATATATATTGCCATAAATTTAGTGTGCCAAAACCATCCCAAAATATAATGTTAATAGACTATTAATGTAATCTGTTAAATTATACAAAGCTAAAACAGTTTTGTGGCATTTTTTTCTTATCTCTCTCTTTCCCAATTTTGGGATATATGTTCTACCTAACTGAAATACATACAAAAAACTAAACAAATAGAATACAATAATGCTACCATTCTTGACCATATGTAAAATATCAGTTTATCCTCTCCTCTAAAATATGTGTAAGTGTATCTAAAACCTAAAATATCTCTGAATTTAACTTTTATTAGCATCTACTAAGTTTATTAGCACCTGCCAAGCACTATTGTCTTCAAGCACTATTATCTTCAAGCACTGAGCATACATCAGTGAACAAAAAAGGTAAAAATTCTTACACTCATGGAACTTACATTCTAGTGAATGCTCACTTGATCTCACCACCTTCTGAGACTCCTCTTTTATCTGTTAGGTTTTTCCCTTCTCTGACACCTCCTCTTTTCCCTTTAAACACATACACATCTCAGCTATCTTTAAATTTTTCACCACACTTCTAGAACCCCTTTCCACTATTACCCACCTTCTCTCCTTCCCTTAAATGCTTTATTATCAATGTTCCCTTTACCCTTCCCCCCACACCTTCACAGTGAAACAAAATTGTTTTTAAGACAGCCATTCATGACCTTCTTTCCAGTAAGTCCAAAAGCCTTTTTCAGCCCTTATTTTCCTTGGGCTTGCACTAGTTTAACACTGGGCACTATTCTCTCTGAAAAAACTTGGCTTATACACCTCTGCACTTACTTCCCAGTTACTACTCTCTATTCATTCAAAAAAGTATTAGCACTGGCTGATGTTGCTCGGTGGACTGAGCCCAGGCCTGCAAACCAAAGGGCCGCTGGTTCGATTCCCAGTTAGGGCACATGCTGGGGTTGCAGGCCAGGTCCCCAGTAGGGGGCACGTGAGAGGCAACCACACATTGATGTTTCTGTCCCTCTTTTTCTCCCTCCTTTACCTTCTCTCTAAAAGTAAATAAAATTGTAAAAATTAAATAAATAAATATTAGTAAGTTCCTACTTTGTGAAAAGGATTCTTTCTTGTTGATTTTAGAGAGAGAGGAAGGGAAGAAAGGGGTGAAGAGAGGGAGAAATATCATTTTGTTGTTCCACATATTTATGCATTCATTGGTTAATTCTTGAATGTGTCCTGACCAGGGACTGAACTGCAACCTTTGTGTATCTAACCAACTGAGCTACCAGACCAAGGTCAAAAACACTTCTTTCTCTTCCCATTTTCTAACTGTAGCTACCTCTTGCCCTAAGGTCCCTGAAATCTAAACTGTGCCACAGTTCTATTACCTTTCATTCCAAAAGGTAACATCTTTCATTCCAATCTTTCATAAAATGTAGTATCATGACTGATTTTAATATCCATAATATTGAGTTTAAATGTTTTATTATTGCTGTCACTAAATCAATGAGAAAAAGCCTATAATACATCTACAGAAGCATATACTTATAAGTGTATGAGTAGAACATATGGAAATTTACTGCGAGATAAATCTAAACAAGGAAAGCATATCACAAATGAACTGAAAATGAGTTTATCAAGGACATTACCAAGCATATATGCATGTTCACTAAGACCAGATACAGCCATGACCAAACAAAAAAGACCCAGCTAAGAACAGCTGAGAGCAACAGGTTAAAATGTGAAAGAGAAGAAAGAACTGGCAAATAAAATATATTAGATATTAAAATCTTCAGGAAATTAAAGGCTAAGGGGGAGACACTTTGAAAACTAGTGTTTAACTAGTACCACTGAAAACACAACAAAGCTGCCTACAAACCCTGACTCCAGGTCTCTCCAACCAAGGCACTCGCAACCTACCTTAACTACGAAAGGGACACAGATGGATGTAAGATAACATAATGGAGGGCACCATATTTTACAAGTTCTCTGACTACCCGTGACTCATCCTGTGCTCTCTTCCTTCAAATCACACATTTCTAAAAGCATTACTTAACATGCTACAATCCCAAATTCCCAATTACCAGTAAAATTCTTATACCTAAAACTTCCTTCAATTCAAAATCTATTATGGCTATTTAACTCTAATCAAAGAGGAACTCATCTTTCTCCCATTCAAATTAGTTTTCTTTCACATAAAGCTATTTTCTATTGATTTCACAAACTCACAGTCTTGGAATCATCTTTAATTTTTTTTCTTTTATTCCACCTCTTAAAATAATAATCTAAGATGAAAAAATCAATAAAAAGTTCTGGTGAAAATAGTGCAATTAGCCACAAAGTCAGAAAAAAATCAGTAAGAGGAAAACATTTTAGGGGTTACTAAACATCTCTATTAAGCAAAAGCACATATTCATACCCTATTTTATAAATGTTCAGGTTCGAGCACTATACTTTTGAAAATTCAATTAAACCTCATACCTTGCCAAAAAAGATTTTCCTGATCCCGGAAGCCCTCTGAGGAGAACGAGCATTAGTCCAACATAAGATGTCTTCTTTCTTACAACCTGTGAAACTGGAGTTTCTTGAACTTGATAAGCACTTGTTCCTTCGTCTGTCCATACCTTTGTTGGGAAGGGGTAAGAAATGACTGGGGAAGGAAATGTAAAGTTGATGGGTCTCCAGGGTGTAGCTGTGGGAACAACAGGAGCTACAAAGCCACAGTTTCCTTGAAAGAGGTCAAAAGCAGGCATAGCTGGATTCCACAGTGGTGGAGGTGGAGGAGGCATCAGTACAGGGATAGGGGTAAGCACTGGGCAGTAATTTACATCCTTCCCCTTTGGTGGCAATTCACTATGCTTGTGTGGCTTGAAACTGAATTCTTCAAAAGGTACAAACACATCAGGGATAGAAGTAAATTTCTGATCCCCACCTGTACCTAGTAAACCAAGCCCTGGATTTTGCCCAGTATTGGTTAAAGTAGCCTGAGGTTCATTGGCATCCAAATCTACAGGGGCTTGAGAGAACTGAGTTTCAACACACTCAGATTCTAAGAGGTCTTTCTCTCTTTGATCGAGACTGCTACAACCCACCACAGTGTCATTTGCTATATTTGAAGTACTGGGAAGAGAGTCTTCCAATGTGTCATCCTTTATACAATTTTTGGACTCATTTGAAACTGACTGTGAAGTTAAGGGGTTTGAACTTAAAGTAGAATTCTCTAAATTTTCACTGTTTGAATCCATATTTTCTGTAGAAAGAATGGGAGTCATACCACTTGAATCTGAATTTATAAATGCACTCTGGTCACTAAAACTATTAACATCTTGCAAAGGCAAAAATGAGTATAATTTGTCACCAGGAGGAGAGTTCAAGTTCTCAAAAGCATTCTGTATTAAAGAATCCAAGTCTTCAGTTAGGTTCAAGTCCAAGCGTGAATTCACTTTTGAATCTTCACTCTCTTCTTCAGGACACTTTTCCATTATTTCACGTCCTGCTGCACTTACTTGGTTCTCAGAAGCAATGATGCTTTTTAAAGACGATCCTTTTATCTTGGTATCATTGGCAGATAATTCTAATAAACTATCCATGACAATGTCAACTGTACAACAATAAGAATAACAGCAATAAAATATATACCTATATGTACTGAAAATAGTAAAATGTAATTTGATTAAAATATACATATAATTATACTGGATTTTGCATTGAATAGAATTTAGAGAAATTCATAAATATTCAAATTTTAAAATTAATACCTTACTAATATACCAGTCTGTATTAGTAAAAGGTCTGAAAGATAGAGACATGCAATGTTGTTACTAATAGTATCAAATTAGGTTAATAAAAACTTCCATCAAGCAGATAGTCTCTGATGAATTTATTGAATAAATGTAGAAAGACCTGCAATTGTATGCCCTAGGGTTATTTCTGAAGATCCTAAAACCAGTTGATTTAGACAAATACTTACCCACCACATGTCCTTTAAATAATAAGTATTTACATTTCTCCTCTAGTAAATCTAATTTGATGATGTACTCCATGCTATGAATTTCACTTCATAAAAAAAAATATGTTAAGAGCATGTGCCTGCACATCAGATATACTTTGTACAAAGATGGGTAAGATCCTGTTTTACTATACATAAAGGAATTATGCAGATTAATAAATAAAAACTGCCAGTTATAAAGACAGTCACAGAGAGATAAAGTACAGTGTAGAGAATAGTCAATAATACTGTAATACGGTGTATGGTGCCAGATGAGTACAGACTTAGCAGGGTGATCACTTCATAATGTATGTAAATGTCTAATCACTACACTGTATACCTAAAACTGATATAATATTGTATGTCAACTGTAACTTAAAAATTACTTTTAAAAGTAAAAACACTGTTTTAAGGATTTTCTGCAGTGTAATGAAGGCAATTAAAGATAATTACATTAGTACACAATTACATTACAGATCAAATAATGCATACTTTTAATATACAAAAGCCATAGCAGCTTTATAGGAAAGTAAGGAAAGATTTCACATAGGGTGATATGGGAACTAGGACTTGAGGAATAAAAAGAAACTTGTCACGCACGGAAGGGAAAGGCAAAGCCAGTCGTGAAAACACAAAGCATGTTTAAGGTATTAAAAGAAGCTGAGGGACACACAATAGTATAATGGATGAGAAAAGGAGATAAAACTGGAAAAGGGAGATCAGGGGAAATTTGAAGGTGTCCTGTATGTCATGGTAAGAAATATCTATTTTTTTTTCTAAGGGAACTTGAAGGGAAACTACCTGTCATAGCATTTGGGCTAAAAGTATTATATGTACCACCTCACTGAATCCTCATAAAAATACTATAAGGTATAGAATTCCCAACAAATAGATAAAGAAAATCAAGTTCAAGAAGTACATTAACTTGGCCCAAGTCACACAGATAAGGGACAGACCCATGACTGGTAAGTCTGACTCCAATGCTGAGCTCTTCCCATTACAACACAAACAGGGAGCCATTAGAATTGTGAAGCATTTGAAATTTGTGGCTTTTTTGTTTTATGTTTGTGTTCTGACTTCTGTTCTTTTAAGGAAGATAAATATGGAAACAACACAGCACAGCAGGTAACAGCTCTCATATGGAGGCAGAACATCGGCATTTAAATTTCTACTTGCTGGCTATGACACTTTGAACACATTGTTTAACTTTCCTAAGCCTGATTTTCTCATTTGCATTATGGGGATAATAAAAGTACCTACCTCATAGGGTGGCTGTGAGGATTAAATGAGATAATCCATGAAAAATTGCTGTGCACAAGGACTGGCACCTAGTAAGCACCCAATTAATGTTCCCTTAAGAAGAAAAACAAAGATGCATTGGAGGGGAGAAGCCTGACAGAGAGATCAGTTAGGAGATTATAGCAATACTACTACAAAAGCTAGAAGCCCTAGATGCAGGAAAAAAAGAAAATACAACAAGTATTTCTATGAAAGAAAATATACATGACTGAAAAAACACAAAAGAAAAGATGAACCAAAAAAATTAATGTGTATAAAAGAAAAAGCAGTATTAAATTAAAATAAAAGGTCAAGATATAGATCACACAAATGAAAAGTCCTTACACAGACTGTTGAAAAACATTAAAATGATAAACAAACAACAAAAACACATAAACAATTCACACTAGAACTAATGAATAATTTATACACAAAATGTTAAACATTCCTCTTTATTTAAAAAAACTAAAAATATAAAAAAATAAAGAAACACAACTTAAGAAAAGTAATTTTATTCCTATTAAAATCTTAAAACACCACTACACAAATCTGAAAAGGCTATGGTGAAACCACTATATTTATACAGGGCTGGTGTTATTATACCTCCTTGGTAGGCAATTTTGCAGTGTTTCCAAGAGCTGAAAACTGCTCTGACCCACAACCTAAGAAATAAAACTTGAGGACTAAGAAAAAAAGGCCAAAAGAAAGAAAAACTATTTGTATCAAGATATTGTCTGAAATATTAATTATTCATGAAAAACTTAGATATAATTAAATAACTTAGAACACAACAACTCAGGGGAAAACTAATAAAAATAAATTTAAAGATTCCAACAACAGTGAAAAAATGCTTATGTTAGGTTAAGTTTAAAAAGCTGAATATGCAATTTCATCAATGCTACTATTCAAAACTACTCAAAATTATCAGTATTTATGAGCAAGGTGTAGAGAAGATCCTAGAAAAAATTATTTTTGTTAGGATTGGGGGTAATATTTTTCTTCTAATTCCTCATTGCTATGTTAGTTTATATGCAACAAATAATTTTTTTAAGACATCAAAATTAGGAAATATATATGGAAGCCACACTTATAAAATTCTATACACCATTATTTCTGAGCATCATGTGGACTGCTGAAAACTGGGTTTTCTGCATTTATATCATAACAGGATAGATATGCTCATATCATAGACCATGGAATAAATAAAAATGGAAGTTTATCATGCATTATCAAGACATTCCAAATCTAGAATAATTTTATCTTATAGTAATCATTGTCAAATAGCAATACTAAGCATCAACATTTAATTTACTCATCCAGTTAACTTTGATAGCGTCCCTTCTGATGCAAACATACTTCTAAATAATTTATTACAAGTCATTAATAACTCACTATGTTGAAGGCTTTACCAACACACACACACACACACACACACACTCCTTGATCTTCACCAAATAAGTAATATGAGGTATGTACTATTATTTTTCTCATTAGCAGATATGAAAACTGAGACCCAAAGAGGTTAAGCTGCAGAGTTGGAAATCCAACCCAGGTTTCTTGACTCCAAAGCCAATGTTTTGAAACCGTACTACTCTACTAGCCTCAACCCTTATCAGCTCTCATTCCCACAATTATAATTACCATTTCACTGAATAAATAGTTACTGAAATCCTACTAAAAGTCATTTGCTGTATTAGTGGCTGGGGATGTATCAGTAAAAAAAAAAAAGAAAAGAAACAAACAAAATAGTTTTTAAAATCTGTCTTTATGGAGCTTACATTCTAGGACAGTTGTTCTCAGCTGGGGATGATTTTGACCCCCAAGGAACAATGATGATATATGGAGACATTTTTAATTGTCACAACTAGGGATTGGGGGACGTGCTACTGGCATCTAGTAGGTGCAGGCCAGGGATGCTACTGAATGTCCTATGATGCACAAGAAAGACACTCACAGGAAAGAATTACCTAGTTTAAAACATCAATAGTGCCAACCTG
Organism: Anoura caudifer; assembly: GCA_004027475.1. Lineage (NCBI taxonomy): Eukaryota > Metazoa > Chordata > Mammalia > Chiroptera > Phyllostomidae > Anoura > Anoura caudifer. Next base: position 27,085 of record PVKU01012196.1, on the reverse strand, counting down.
GTCTACCAAGGAGGTAGAAAATAAAACAATATAATTATACATACATCTTACATCGAGAACTGTACATTTCTTGAAAGCAGAAACTACACTTTTTTCTTCTTCATATCCCTCATAATACCCAACTAAGAACCTTTCCCACAGCAGATGCTCAGTAAGTGATGAACAAAATAGAAATAAGGCAGTTATTTCTCTATAATACTACTGGTCATGGTATGGTACATGAAGTCTTCTTATAAGATACGAAGGGTTCAAACTAAACTTTTTCTCACCTTTGAAATCACATTCAGAAAGCATCAAATACACTACATCTGGATCCAGATCAGAAAACATCTCTGAGATATTGATGAAGAGTTCTTCCTTATCTTTTGTTTCACACATGGAAGGAAGAGTAGTTGGCTCCTCATGACTAGCAACACTGGATACAACTTCCTTAAAGTCTGCAGTCTTCCGAAAAGGACTTCCCCCAAGATTTTTCCTTCTCCTTGGCATTCTGACTTCCAAAACTAAAATGTTTCCCTTTTAATATGGAAGCCGTTTAATATTTAAGTCATACCTCAAAGAAAACAGGGTTAAATATCTTGCACAATCCAGCAGTAATAGGACCTAAAATAGAAAGCAAGTAGAAACACTGAGACTATATAGTTACTTTTCATTTCTAAAATTGGAATATCATTATTTAACTCTAAGGAAGTACCATCAACTCTGGCAGCAAAGCCAAAAAGCAGTCAAACAATTTCTCCCTCTCCAAAATATTCAAGTTTTGCCAGGACCAAACATGTTAAATAATAAGATCTTAACAAATGTAACATTTTCAGAACAGTGAGTACACTGTTGTAGTATCATTATTTCTGTGAAGAAAAACCGTAAGACAGTGCTGAACACCCACATTTGGGCGTCTAATAGGCATCACAAACTCAGCAAGTCCAAAACTGAGCTCCTGATCATCTCTTTCCAACCTGCTCCTCTCAGTCTTTCCTATCTCAATGCAACTCTATCCTTCCAACTACTCAGGTCAAAAATCTTGGAATAATTCTTGACTCTTCTCAACTCACATCCAATCAGGAAGCCATTTTTGTCAGTACAGCCCGTAAAATGTACCCAGAATATGATCATTCCTCACCATTCTCAGTGCTACCACAGCTTCTTGCCTGGATTACTATTAACAGTCTCCTAACCAATCTTCCTGCTTCTACTCTTGCCCCTTCAGTCTATTTAGCAAATCAATCAGAGTGACTTAGTTAAACTATAGGTCACATCATGCCTCTCTTCTGTTAAACTATCCACCAAGCTCCCTATCTCACTCAGGGTAAAAGCTAGAGCCCTTACAAGGGCATGTAACCCGCATACTTGTTACCTCAGTGATGTCATTCCCATCCTTTTTTTCATTGCTCATGTCATTCCAGCCAAATTGTACCTCCTTGCTCTTCCTCAAACACATTAGCCAGACTCCCACCTGAGAACCTTTACACCTTGGTTCCCTGTACCTGAATTGCTATTCTCCCAGGTATTATTTCTCATTGCCTTCCTATCATTACTCAAATGTTACCCTCTCAGAAGTCAGTCCTCTAACACCACTTCATCCTTCTTCCCTTACTTGAATTTTCTCCATAACACTTAATTATCTTCTAATATAGTACATTATTTTGTTTTACTTATTTATTGTCTTTACTAGCCATATTCCAGTAAAGTATAAGCTCTACAACAGCAGGCAGTCTACTTGCTTTCTCTGCCTAATAAACATTTCGCACTTAACATATCCACAACTAAATGTTTTATATTATCCCCAAAATCTGCTCTAACCATTTGATTGGCTACCATCACCAGTATTCTTACCTCCTAAATGGTCTAATTCCAACCCTTAACCCCTACAGTTTATTTTCAACTTACCAGCCAGAATGACCTTCATTCAACATAAGTCAGAATGATTCAGGGTCTGTTATAAATCCTCAAGTGGTTCTCCATGTCACTCAGGGTAAAAACTAACATTCTTGCCATGGCCCAACTTCCTGTTGGCCTTTGATACTCTTCCTCAAGGTATATGCATTGCTTTCTCACTCCTTCAAATCTTTGTTCAAGTGTCATTCAATAACTTCTTCCTTGATTACCCAATTTACAATCATATCCCCCACTCTCTCTGCCCCATTTTCCTTTCTCTGCTAACTACCCACTGCCCTTAATACTTTCTAACATATGATAAATTTTACCTTTCAATTAAATTTATTGTGTCATAGCTCTCTCCATCTTCCAGAACTGCACTGTTATTATGGAAGCCACCAGCCACATGTGCCTATTTAAATTTAAATTAAAATCACATTTTTATATACATTAATACCAGATAAAGTAGAATTAGAACAAAGAAAATTACCAGAGAAGTGCATTATATAATCACAAAGGATTAGTCCACCAAAAAGATATAGTAAGACACATTTGTCTAAATGTGTAAGGACCAAACAACAGAGCCACTAAAGAAATGAAACAGAAACTGACAGAAATGAAAGAGACAAATCCACAATTACAGTTAAGAGACTCTAATACCCCTCTCTCAACAATTTACAGATTAACTAGACAGAAGATCTTCAAGGATATAGAACTCATAACACCATTAAAAGATCTAATCAACATTTATTGAACACACCACTGAATAATTGCAGAATATGCATTCTTCTTCAAGTGTTCACAGAACATAAAACAAGGGAGACCATATCTTAGGCTAATAAAACAAACCTCAACAAATTTAAAAGAACTGAAATCAGCCCTGGCTGGTGTAGCTCAGTGGATTGAGTGCGGGCCTGTGAACCAAAGGATCGAGGTTTGATTCCCAGTCAGGGCACATGCCTGGGTTGCAGGCCAGTTTCCAGCAAGGGACGCACAAGAGGGAACCATACATTGATATTCTTCTCCCTCTCTCCTTCCCTTCCCCTCTGAAGATAAATAAATAAAATGTTTAAAAAAAAGAACTGAAATCTTACAAAGTATGTTCTCTGACCACAGTGAAATCAAACTAGAGATTAGTAACAGAAACATAACAAGGAAATCTCCAAACACTTGGAACCTAAGCAATATACTAAATAATCCATGGGTCAAAGAGGAAGTCTCAAGGAATATTTAAAAATACATTGAAATAAACAAAAATAATAATATGCCATATCAAAATTTGTAGAAAACAGCTAAAGCAGCAATGACAAAAATTTATAGCACTAAATGCATACACCAGAAAAGAGAAGTCTCTCTTGCCCAGACAAATGTGGCTCACTTGGCTGGGTGTCATCCAGTTTGATTCCCAGGCACATACCTGGGTTGTGGTTTCAGTCCCAGTTAGGGCGCACAAGGAGAGGCAACTGATCGATTTTTTCTCTTTCACATCCATGGTTCTCTCCCTTTCTTTCTCCCTCCCTCCTCCTCTCTCTAAAAAAAATAAATAAAGTATTTTTTGAAACTTGAAAAAAAGAGAAGTCTCAAATCTATAATGTAAGCCCCACCCCAAGAACCTAGAAAAAGAAGAGCAAATAAACCCAAAGCCAGTCAAAGGAAGACAATAATAAATTTAAAAGCAGAAATAAATGAAATTGAAAACAGAAAGAAAAAAGATCAATGAAACAAACTGATGGTTCTTTGGTCAGTAAAACTGACGAGTCTCTAAGCAAAACTGATAAAGGGAAAAAGAGGCAACACAAATTATTAATATCAGAAATTAAACACAGTATATTACGACAGACTATGTAGACATCTAAGGACTAGCATGGGAATCCTTTAAAGAAACTGAATAAAATGTAAAACTAATAAGGGAATCCTATGAACAACCCTACACACAAAAGTTTGACAACATATATGAAATGGACTAAATTCTCAAAAACCACAAACTACCACAACTTACTCAACCTATGGCTTTTAATGAAATTTGATTCACAATTTTAAAACTCCTAAAATAGATATCTTAGGCCCAAATGGCTTCCGTGGAGAATTCTACCAAAGATTTTTAGGGAAAATTAACTTTACCTCTATACAATTTCTTCCAAAAATAGAAACAGGAAACATATCCCAGTTCATTTTATTAAGTCATATTATCCTGATACCAAAATCAGACAAAGCCAATAAAAAAAACCTACATCCCTGGCTGATATGGCTCAGTGGATTGAGTGCTGGCCTGTGAACCAAAAGGTCACTGGTTCAATTCCCAGTCAGGGCACATGCCTGTATTGCAAGCCAGGTCCACAGTAGGGGGCATGTGAGAGGCAACCATACATTGATGTTTCTTTCCCTCTCTTTCTTCCTCCCTTCTTGTCTCTCTGAAAATAAATATATAAAATCTTGTTTTAGCCCTGGCTGGTGTGGCTCAGTGGATTGAGCACTGGCCTGAGAACCAAAGGGTCACTTGTTCAATTCCCAGTCAGGGCACATGCCAGGGTTGTGGGCCAGGTTCCCCAGTGCGGGGTGCACAAGAGGCAACTATACACTGATGTTTCTCTCCTTCTCCCTCCCTTCCCCTTTACCTAAAGATAAATAAATAAAATCTTTTAAAAATAAATAAAATCTTTTTTTTAAAAAACCTACAAACTAATATCCCTTATGAATACAGATGTAAAAATCCTTAACAAAGTATTATCAAATATAAATCAGTAGTACATAATATAGAATTTTTTCCAGGGATTTAATGAGGTTTATTCCAGGGATGCAAAACTGGTTCAGTATTTTCAAAAATCAGTTAACCCACCATACCAATAGGCTAAAGAAAAAAATCACAACCATGTCAAAGAAAAAACATAACAAAATTCAACATCCATTCATGACAAAAACTACCAGAAAAATAGGAATAGTGGAGAACTTCCTCAACTTGATTAAAAATATCTATAAAAAGCCTACAGTTAACATTATATTTAATGCTGAAATACTAAATGCTTTCATCCTAAAATTGAGAACAAGGCAAGATGTCCACTCTAGCCACTGTTATTTGACGTAATGCTGAAAGTTGTAGCCTGTGACATGAGAAACTGAAATAAAAGGCAGGAAATAAAAGATTAAGAAAGGAAGAAATAGAAGTGTCCCTACTTGCAGATGACATAGTTGTCTATGTACAAAAACCCTAAAAAATCTACAAAATCTCCAACAAATAAATAGTTTCAGCCAAGTGCAGAATACAGGCATACCTTCGAGATATTGCAGGTTCATTTCCAGTACACTGCAATAGAGGAAATATTGCAATAAAGCAAGTCATACATCTTTAGGTTTCCCAGTGCATATAAAAGTTATATTTACACTATGCTATAGTCTATTAAGTATACAATAGCATTATGTTTAGAAAAACAATGTACATACTTTAACTTAAAAATATTTTATCGCTAAAAATTGCTAACCATTATTTGAGTCTTCAGAAAGTGATAATCTTACTTCTGGCCAAGATGGAGGCGTAGGTGGACACACTGTGCCTCCTCTCACAAGCAAAATTAAGGACAACAAAAATTTAGAACCAAAAAAAACCATCAGAACAGACAGAAAATTGAATTGTACAAAAGTCCAACAACGATTCACCCATACCAGTAAGAGGGGTGGAGTCAACGGCCGGCGGAGAGGGATCGCACAGAAAAAAGCAGTACCTAGTGGTCCTGGAAGTGCAGGCAGTGGTTGGCACACCCCTACACAAAGGCAGCGGTTACTGGGCACGGGGAGGCAACAAGCAGACCCAGTGAGGCGAGTAAGGAGGCTGACCACGGGCACACATTCACATGCAGATAAACCAGGCGAAAATGTGCAGTGAGACAGACTGCGCCAGGAAATAAAGCCTAAAAGCACCGATTGAAAACACTTGTGGGGGTTGAAATGCCGGTAGAGACTTCCAGCCTCACAGAGGGGACTGAAATCCAAGAGAAGGAACAGCAAGCACCATTGTTCCCTCTCTGACCCCACCCCCACATACAGTGTCACAACTCTGCAACTGGGTTGCCCCGCCCTGGTGAACACCTAAAGCTCTGTCCCTCAAACCTAACAGGTGTGGCCAGGCCAAAAACAGAAAAAAAAAGAAAAAAAAAAGGCTCAAATGAAAGAACAAATCAAACCACCAGAGCCAATACTTTTAAGCGACCAAGAGATAGCCAACCTATCAGATGCACAGTTCAAAGCACTGGTGATCAGGATGCTCACAGAATTGGTTGATTTTGGTCACAAATTAGAGGAACAAATGGAGGCTACAATAAGTGAAATGAAGGAAAATGCACAGGGAACCAATAGTGATGGGAGAAAAACTGGGACTCAAATCAATGGAGTGGACCCGAAGGAAGAAAGAAACAACTAAACAGAAAACAAGGAAGAAACAAGAATTCAAAAAAAAAAAAAAATGAGGAGAGGCTTAGGAACCTCCAGGGCATCTTTAAATGTCCCAACATCCGAATTAGGTGTACCAGAAGGGGAAGAAGAAGAGCAACAAGTAGAAAACTTATTTGAACAAATAATAAAGGAGAACTTCCCCAATCTAGCAAAGGAAATAGACTTCCAGGAAGTCCAGGAAGCTCAGAGAGTCCCAAAGAAGGTGGACCCAAGGAAGAACACACCAAGGCACATCATAATTACATCAGCCAAGATTAAAATGAAGGAGAGAATTCTAGAAGCAGCAAGGGATAAGGGGACAGTCACCTACAAAGGAGTTCCCATCAGACTTATCAGCTGATTTCTCAAAAGAGACCTTCCAGGCAAGAAGGGGCTGGAAAGAAGTATTCCAAGTCATGAAAGTCAAGGACCTACATCCAAGATTGCTCTATGCAGCAAAGCTGTCATTTAGAATGGAAGGGAAGATAAAGTGCTTCTCAGATAAGGTCAAGTTAAAGGAGTTCATCATCACCAAGCCCTTATTATATGAAATGTTAAAGGGCCTTATCTAAGAAAAAGAAGATAAAAAATATAAACAGTAAAAAGACAGCAAACTCACAGATATTAACAACCACACTAAAACACAAGCAAACTAAGCAAACGACTAGAACAGGAACAGAAACACAGAAATGGAGATCACATGGAGGGTTAGCAACAGGGGGTTGGGAGGAGGAGAGAGGGGGAAAAGGTACAGAGAATAAGTAGCATAGATGGTAGAGAGAAAATAGAGAGGGGGAGGGTAAGAATAGTGTGGGAAATGTAGAAGCTAAAGAACTTATGACACATGGACATGAACTAAAGGGGGGGAATGTGGATAGGAGGGGTGTGCAAGGTGGAGGGGAATGAAGGGGGGAAATTGGACAACTGTAATAACATAATCAATAAAACATATTTTTTAAAACAAAGAAAGTTATAATCTTTTTGCTGGTGGAGGGTCTTCCCTTGATGTTCATGGTTGACTGATCAGGGTGGTGGTTGCTAAAGGCAGGGCTGACTGTGTCAATGTCTTAAAATAACAATGAACTCTGCCACATCAATTGACTCTTCCTTTCAGGAACAATTTCTCTATAGCATGTGGTACTGTTTGATAGCATTTTACCCATAGTAGGACTTTCAAAATTGGAAGTCAATCCTCTCAAACCCAGCTGTTGCTTTATCAACTAAGTTATGTATTATTCTAACTCCTTTGTTGTCATTTCAATAATCTTCACAGCATCTTCACCAGGAATAGATTCCATCTCAAGAAACTACTTTCTTTGTTTACCCATAAGAAGCAACTCCTCATCTATCAGAGTTTTACAGTAAGATCGCAGCAATCCAGTCAAATCTTCGGGCTCCACTTCTAATTCCAGTTCTCTTGCTGTATCCACCAATATCTGTAGTTAGTTTCTCCACTAAAGTCTTGAACCTCTCAAAGTCATCCATGAGGTTAAAATAAACTTCTTCTAAATTATTAATGTTTATGTTTTGACGTCTTACCATGAATCACAAATGTTCTTAATGGAATCTAAAATCCTTTCCAGAAAGTTTTCAATTTACTCCGCCTAGATCTGAGGAATCACTATCTACAGCAGCTACAGGCTTACAAAATTTATTTCTTAAATAATAAGACTTAAAAGTCAAAATTACTCTTTGATCCGTGGGCTGCGGAATGAATGTTGTGTTAGCAGGCATGAAAACATTAATCTTGTTGTACATCTCCATCAGAGCTCCTGAGTGAGCAGGTGCATTGTCAATGAGCAGTAATATTTTAGAACAAATTGTTAGGCTTCTACAGTGGGCTTAAAATATTCAGTAAACAATATTATAAACAGATATATAGTAATCAAGGCTTTGTTGGCCCATTTATAAAGCACAGGCAGAAAAGATATAGTGTAATTCTCAAGGACTCTAGGATTTTCAGAATTATAAATGAGCACTGGTTTCAACTTTAAGTCCCCAGCTGCATTAGTCCCTAACAAGAGAGTCAGCCTGTCCTCTGAGGCTTTGAAACCAGGCACTGACCTCTATTTCCCCCTATTAAAGTCCTAGATGGATGCATCTTCTTCCAATATAAGGCTATTTTATCTACACTGAAAATGTTGTTTACTGTAGCCACCTTCATTAATTATCTTAGCCAGACCTTCTGGATAACCTGCTGCAGCTTCTACATCAGCATTTGCTGTTTCACCTTGCCCTTTTACGTTATGAAGACAGTTTCTTTCCTTAAACCTCATGAACCAACCTCTGCTAACTTCAAACTTTTCTTCTGCAGCTTCCTGACCTCTCTCAGCCTCCAAAGAATTGAAGAGCATTAGAGTCCTCTTCTGTAACAGGCTTTGACAAAAGGGAATATGACTGTTTCTATCCACACCACTAAAACTTTCTCCTTATCAGCAATAAAGCAGTTTTGCTTTCTTTTCATTCATGCGTTACTCGGGTAGTATTTATAATTTCCTTTAAGAACTTTTCCTTTGCATTCACAACTTGTTTGACAAAAGAGGCCTAGCTTTCAGCCTATCTTATCTTTCCAACATGGCTTCCTCACTTAGTTTAATCATTTCTAGCTTTAAAGTGAGAGATGTGAAACTTTTCCTTGCACCTGAATACTTAAGAGTCCTCTGTAAGGTTACTTACTGGCCTAATTTCAGTATTGTTGTCTCAGGGAAGCCCCGGGTGAGGGAGAGAGACAAGGGAACAGCCAGTTGGTGCAGCAGTTTGCTGTTTTGTATCAGCACAACTCATGTACTCCAAAACAATTACCAACATCGAAGATCACTGATCACACATTACCATAACAATTATAATAATGAAAAAGTTTAAAATATTGCAAGAATTACCAAAATGTGACACAGAGAAAGGAAGTGAGCAAGTACTATTGGAAAAATGATGCTGATAGAATTGCTCAATGCAGAGTTGCCACAAACCTTCAATTCATTACAAACACAGCATCCAAGAAGCACCAATAAAACAACATATGCCTATACAAGAAAAACATACAAAAGCTACCCTATTTATATAGTCTATCAATGAACACATGGACACTGTAATAAGAAATACAATAATATTCACAATCAAAAGATATAATATTTAAGTATAAATATAACAAAACATATATAGGGCTTGAATGCTGAAAACTACAACACAATAAAAGATCAAAGATCTAAACAATTGGAAAGACAGCATGTTCACAGGCTGGAAGACTCAAAGTCGCAAAAATGTTGATTCTCCCCTCACTGATATATCAGTTTAACACCATTATATCAAAATCCCAGCATGATTTTTGTGGCTATGGACAAGACTACTCTACAATTAAAAAGAAATACAAAGGAACTAAAACAATTTTGAAAGAAAATAAGTGGGAGGAATCGGTAAACTTAATTTCAAGACTTGTCATATGGCCATGCAATCAAGACTGCGTGGTTATCAGTGGGGAGACAAACATACAGATCTGGTAACAGATTATACATTTGGAAACAGAAACAAGAACCCAGAAATAGGCTGACACAAGTATGTCCAACTGACTTCTGACATAGGTATAAATCAATCCAATGGAGGAAAGACAGCCTGAAAAACAAATGGTACTGATGCAAGTGGACATCCACAATAAAAATGAGTTAAACTTGACTTAAGTCTAACACTTTAACTCAAAATGAGATGCAGACTTAATAAAACTATAAAACTTTTAGGGGGAAAAATCAGGAAAAATTTTTCAGGATCTAAATCTAGGTAAAAACATCAAAAGTATGATCATAAAAGAAAAAAACTAATAAACTGTATTCATCAAAATTAAAAAGTTTTATTCTATGAAGGCCCTTATAAAGAGGCTAAAAAACAAGCTACAGACCAGGAGGAAACATGTATCCAACAGACTAATATCTAAAATATAAAAACAATTTATCAAGCAAAACTCAACAATAATCCCTAACTGACATGGCTCAACGGGCTGGCGTTGTTCTGTAACCCAGAAGTCACTGGTTCAAATCCCAGTCAGGAATCATGCCTGGGTTGCGGGCCAGGTCCTGGGTTGTGGGCAAGGTCCTGGGTTGGGGCTGTGTGAGAGGCAACCCATTGATGTTTCTCTCGCACATTGATGCTTCTCTCCATCTCCATTTCCCTCTCTTTCCCTCTTTCTAAAACTAATAAAAATCTTCAAAAAAAAAAAACCACTCAGCAATAAAAAAACTCATTAGAAAGTGGGCAGAAAATAGTCAAGAACATTACACCAAAAGGATATACAGATGGCAAACAGGCACATAAAGTAAATGCAAATAAAAGTTACAGTGAGATATTACTCACACATCTATCAAATTGGCTAACACAAAAAAGCAGTGACAGCCCTGATTGGTGTAGCTCAGTTGGTTGAGCCATCATCCTGCAAGGCAAGAAGTTACTGCTTCAATTCCCAGTCAGGACACATGCCTGGGTTGCAGGTTCGGTCCCCGTTCAAGGTGCATGTGAGAGGTAACAAATGATGTTTTGCTCTCATATCAATGTTTCTCTCCCTCTCTTCCTCCCTTCCCCTCTCTTTAAAAATAAATAAAATGTTTTAAAATTTATTTTTTTTAAAAGTGACAACACCAAATATTGGCAAGGATACAGAGAAACTGGATGGCTCATACAAAGATGATGGGAGCATAAAATAATGCAACCACTCTAGAAAACAGTTAAGTTTTAAGTTCTTTAGAAAACTTAACAGGTAACTACCATACAACTCAGCAACTGCACTTCAGGGCATTTATCTCTGAGAAATAAAAAATTACATTTACCCAAAAACCTATACACAAATGCATATTGCAGCTTTATTCATTATAACTAAAAGCTAGAAAACAATTCAGATGCCCTTCAATGGATGAATGGTTAAGCAAACTATAGTACTTCCATTCCATAAATACTAGTTAGCAATAAAAAGGAATATACTATTTATTGATATGTAAAACAACCTGGATGAAATTCCAGAGAATTATGCTGAGTGAAAAAAGCCAATTCCAAAGGCTATATACTGAAGGATTCAATTTATTTAACATTCATGAAATGACAAACTTACTAGAGAACAGGTCAGTGACTGCCAAAGTTAAAGGACAGGGGAGTGGGTGTAGCTACACAAACAGTGGGTGTAGAAACTTGAGAGATTTGTGTGGTGATGGAAATATTCTGCATCGTGACCGTAGTAACGTCTGCATCCTGCTTGTGATACCATACCACAGTTCTGCAACAATGTTTCACTGGGGAATCGGGTAAAAAAGCACAAGGAATTGCTTTGTATTGTTTATTACAACTGCACATGAACCTATAATCTCAAAAAAAAAAAAAAAGGTTTCATTTTGAAAGAACAAGCACATGTATTAAAAATTCAGTTTTTCAACCACATTAATCACATTTCAAGTACTCAATAGCTACATGTGGCTGGTGACTATCATTTAGACAGCACAAATAGTGAATTTTTCCATCAGTGCTGAAAGGTCTATGGAATAGCACTGTTCTAGAATGTAAGTTCCATGAGCCAAATGAATACCCCATCATCTCAGGAAGACAAGAAGCTTTATAAGCAAAATTGTACAAATAGGAAATAATTTTTTTAAAGTAGTAACATATCTGGGCACACTAAAATGTAAAATACCTATATATCATAAAACTTAGGAGAAAATATGTATGACTATGGCAACTGTTTCCTATTTCTGTCCATCCGTTCTTTCTTAAACAGGATCTTGCCCTCCCTATTTCTACCAGTACACTAAAATTGCTCTTAGCTAAATTCCCATTGACCTACATGTTACTAAAGCCATAACAAGAGGTCCAGTTAACCAGGAAGATACAGCATTTCTAAGTTTGTATTCAGCTAATAAAACTCCTCTCTGTAAATATTAGAACAGGGGCCCCCAGCCCCACCAAAATGGAGAACAAGCAGAAAGGACACAGACGATCTGAACCATGCAATAAATATAACTGCACTTAATATCTATAGAACATTGGATCCAATAACCACAGACTACACTTTATTTTCAAATACTTATAAAATTATGCTAGAAATCTAGCAAAAATATAAGTAGAAAATGCAATTGCTTAAAAATTAAGACATATACTTCTACATGAATTGAAGAGTCCACTATGTTAATTAGAAAATATTTTAAACCAAATAAAAATGTTACATATCCAAACTTGTGAGCTACAACTAAAGTCATGTGTAGATGAAGATGCATACAAACGCATGCATCAGAAAAGAAGACAGGCTGAGACATCAATGATCCGAGCATCCAAGCTAAGCATTTAGGGGAAAGTGCACATACACATATATATATACAGTAAATCAAACCCAAAGAAATAAGCAAAAAGGAAAAAATAAGAGCAAACAAAACAAATATACAGAAAAAAGGACCAACATTGTCAAGAGACAGTTCTTTGGAGGGAAAAAACTATTTTTTAAAAAAACTAGTATTAATGATAAATCCCTGGCAACAGTGATTTAAAAAAAAAAAGATAGAGAGAGAGAGAAGGTGCAAATAACCAACATCAGAAATGAAGATGGGGATATATCACTTTCAAGCCCACAGATAAAAAAAGATAAGAAGATATCATAAACAATTTTATGCCATTAAATTTTAAACCCACATGAAACCACCCACTGAACACCTCCACTCTGTGTATCTAGCAGACATCTTGTACCAGGTATGTCTAAAGGTGGTATGATATTCCACTGCAGACCTGCCCTAACTACAGTTCTTTCAATCTCAACTAATGGCAATTTCCAGTTGCTAGGGCCAAAAAACTAAGTATCTGTTTTGTCTCCTCTTTCCTTCACACTTCCTGTCTGATCATTCAGCAAACCTTGCCAGTTCTAAATTCCAAATATTTAATATATTCAGGTAATATAATAACTCTATGTTGAATCTTCTGAGGAACTGCCAGACTCTATTCCAAAGTGACCACATGATTTTCAATTTCCAACAACAATGTATGGGGGCTCCCATTTCTCTGTATCCTCACCAAACACATTATTGTCCACTTTTTTATTATGGCCATCTTAATGGTATTTCGTAGTTTTGACTTGTCTTTCCCTACTGACTAATGTTGCTAACCATCATTACATGTGCTCATTGACATTTGAGGAAATGTCTATCCAGATCCTTTGCCCATTTTCAAATTTAACAGTGACTCATCTATATTACTGAGCTGCAAGAGTTCTTTATACATGCTGGATGCAACTCCCTTATCAAATAATTTCTCCCATTCTATAAGCTGTCTTTACACTTTCTTGATGGTGTCCTTTGAAGCACAAATATTTTTTATCTTGATGATTGTATCTATTTTTTTGTCACTAATACTTTTGCTGTCCTATTTAAGACACCTTTACCTAAACCCAGGTCATAAAAATGTATGCCTAAGTTTTCTTCTAACAGTTTGACAGTTTTAGCCTTACATTTCAGTCTTTAATCCATTTTGAATTAACTTTTGAGTAAAGTATGAGATAGGGTCAAGTCAATTCTTTTTCGTGTTATTCCTTGGCATCTTTGTCCCAAATCAACTGACCATAAGTGTAAGGATGTATTGTTAGGCTCTCCTCAATTATACTTCATTGGTCTATACATCTATTCTTGTATCAATATCACACTATCTTGATTACTGTAGCTTTGTACTAAGTTTTAAAATGAAGAAATGTGAGTTTTCCAACTTGTTCTTTATTTCCAAGACTGGTTTGGCTATTCTGGGCTCCTTGCATTTTTCACATGAAATTTAAAATCAGCTTGTCAATTTCTGCAAAGAAGCCAGATGGAATGTTGATGGGGACTGAGCTGAATCACCAGATGATAAATCCAATCAGGTCACTCCTTTCTTTTAAAACCTATCACCATACTGCATATCACACAGAGTAAAAAGTTCACCTTCTTAAAAAGGCCTGGTTAAGATCTGAAACACTAAAAACTCTCTCAAATGTCTTACAATTCTCCTTCTTGCTTTCTTACACTCACCCAGTATTGTCCTGCTTCACTGCCATTTTGCATGATTCTGACTGAAATACACTTCCCTCAGGTATCTACCTAACTCACTCACTCCTTACATGACTTTATTCATGGCACCTAGAGGGAGGTTTTCCCTAACCACATCATGCAAAATTGCACAGACACACATTCATTCCATCTCCCCTTCATTATTTTTTCCTCCAAAGCAATCATCACTTTATAATTTAGATGTTTATTTTGTTTAATGTCTATTAAACAAAACACTAAACATTAAAAAGCAAGCTCCTTGAGGGCAAATGTTTTTGTCATTTATGTTCACTCCTGCATTTCTATCACTAAACTAAATCCAATATTAAAAGAATGTCTAGCACATAGTAGGCATTCACGAAATTTCTGCTGGATGAAGGACTAAGGTACATAAAAAGAACCAAGAAGAACAGGAAAGCATTAGGCACAGAATTCTAAGAAAGAAACACTTAACAAACATTAAAAAGTCTACCCTATTAATAAATGAAATTAAGAGGATATTATGTTGCTTATTAAATAAAAAAACAAATAATAATAGCCTGGTGTTGGCAAGGCAAGAGTGAAATAGGAAGTCTTGTACATTGTAATGAATATAAACTTTTCTGGAAAGCAAACAGGTGCTATGTACCAAGAAATTTAAATTACTTACATTTTTTGACCCAATAACTCCACCTCTAAGAATTCATCAAAAAAAATCATAGATTTATATAAATATTTATATAAAGATGTTCAAAACACAGTAATTTTTTACAAATAAAAACTGAAAAACTAAATAATTGATGAGAAAGGAATAAAATACAATAATTTCTGGTGATAGTTAAAGATTTATTAAATACTTAATATATGCCAGCTAGAATACAAAGATCATGATTTTAACTTAACTTAAAATGTAATACTATGACTATTTTACAAAAAAGAAAACTAAGAACTAGAAAAAAGTAAACATCAGGTTTAGGGCTCTTAATTAGCAAAACCTGATCCAAACCCAGGTTCTTTAAACTGCACTAACTACATTATCCTTTTAGTTTCAGAAGATAAAATTTTATACAGCCATTAAAAACTATTATTTTAGATAATATTTAATTGGAGTTTTTTAAAAGGTGCTAGAAAAGAAAGACACAAAACTGTATGTAATTTATATAGACATCCAAATGGGATTAAACTGTAATATTAGACTGGAAAGAAAATCTCTGGATAATGGGATTGAAATTAACTATTTTTAACACTGTTATTTATATACTACTTTTGCATTTTCAAAATAACCTATAATATGTATTTTCTTCCATAATCAGGGAAAAAAGAATCACTATTTGCAATTGAAGCTGAATCTTAGACTTCTCTCTATATGGCCTCCAGCTTGCAAACTATGTCTCTCTCCCACCCCGTTTCTATTGCATCTATTATATGTTAGGTAGTTTGAGTTCCACACAATATTTAGTATACTAGAGAAACTCATGCATAAAAACACAGGAGTACCTTCCAATCACCAATTTTACTTTGTATATCTAATTTATTTCAATCCCATTTATTCACTTAAGTTCATGTTTAACTCTTCTATCACCTGATCTTATGTATCTTCCTTTTTCCATAATGAGAGCCTTATTAATAAACTGGTTGAAACAAGCCTGTATAGCTTTTTCACATATATTATACCCGACCTAAACAGAGTGTATTCTAAATGGGTATGGGAAATAAGGATGGGTAAGTAAGGTTTGATATATTATGGAGAAATGTGAAAGGAGTGGCTCAAATGAAGAAACTAAAAACCAATAATATAAATTTAAAATACACGTTTTTAAAGCTCTTTCACCTCTACAATTCAATTTTAACCTGATAGAGAATCTGACCAATACATACTTGCTTACTGGTTATCGTCGAAATACAAAAGCAAGGTTAAGTAGAGGTCTTAATAACCCTAACCCTAGTTGTTGTTTTTTTCAACAGATAAGAATATATGTTCTTTTAATCATTAAAAAATTCAGTATGTATTGAATATTAAAAATATTATATAAAAATTTAAGAAATTTTTTATTTTTATTTTTAAAAAGATTTTATTTATTCGTTTTTAGAGAGAGGGGAAGAGAAGGAGAGAAACATCAATGTGTAGTTGCCTCTCACGTGCCCTATACTGGGGACCTGGCCTGCAACCCAGGCATGTGCCCTCACTGGGAACTGAACTGGCGACAGTTTGGTTCACAGCCTGTGCTCAATCTACTGACTGACACCTGCCAGGGCTAGAAATTTTTTAGTAGAGTGAACACAAACTCTGACAATGATATGGCAATGGTCAGTACTGCCATCAAAGTGGATATACCAAAAAATACCTTCAAAAGAAAAATCTTTCTACTAAAAAAAATCCTTTCTATCATCAACACAACAATTCCCGTACCATTTATTCCCATAAAAAAATTCCCCTATCATTTTATGAATAAATCTGCTATATGTATTTAAAGAGTAGTAATTTTAAACAACTTACCTTTATGAAAAAAATCTAGAAAATAAATTTCTATAATGACCAAGGATTTATTTAATACTCAATATCAACCATCTAGGAAGAACAAGCCTGAGAAAAATGATACTATCAATAAAATATAATATTTTAGCTCTTTATAACTATCAGAAAAGGAACAAAAACAAAAAACATCTCTCTAAGGAATACATAAGAAAGTTATAGGACCCAAACATGGAATGATCCCAGAGAAGATCAAAAAACATCTTCCTCAGATACAAATGCTACCAAGAACCAATAAAATCAATCTTTACTGGAGATTAAGTTACCTAGAAAATGATTTTAAGTGTGCTGTGATAAGGGTAAGGTAGGTACTAAATTTCATCAAAGCGGAAAGAGTACGTCACTAAAACAAGACAGCATTTATAGAAAATGTAATCAAATTAAGGTAACCAATAATCTTAAATGTACCTATCTGTCATAAGAACTATTATTGTAGATCATTGAAAATAACTTAATATTGAAAAATAAGAGCATGATTAAATAAATTATGGCAAAATCACCCTCTGGAATACTTGTAGCTGTTAACAAGTTTAAGGTAGAATGTAGAAACCAGATGTGCATAAAAACTAGAAGGATCCTCCAAAACAAAGAAAACTCAGTTACTGAATGATATACAGTCTTTGGCAAAAGAATGGTAGGAAGGTGTATTTCTCTATTATTCAACATTTTCTATAATCCTTCATTACTTACTGTATTAGCCTTGCTGAGCAATTTTCGAGCCTCACAGTGTTGGTTTCACTGACCGATTTTCATCTATATGAGTGTATTTCCCAAATTAGTCACGTTCTTTGAGGACATGAGTTATCACATACTCCAGTCTGGCACTTAGCCTGAATCCCATACACAAAAATGGGTGCATAAATATTATTTGTGGATGGTTAACAATGTGTAAAATATGAAGGAGTAGGAAGGGGCACTTTTGTACCAGAGAAACTAAAACACACATTAAATAGGAAAACCAGGACCACAATTATAGTGTGTTTAGGCTTTTTGGGTCAACATGCTTTATATAATCACAAGCTCTTTGAGAAATTCTAGTAACCAAATCTGTTAAAATTTTGAAAACCTATGTGGAAAATATTCATATTCTATAACTTGAATAATACTTACTGTCTCTACGAATGCTTTCAATGCACTCATTAAAGCCACAGTTGATATCTGCAAACTCTACATCTCTTCCTATTATCCAAAATAATGTCTTACTATAAAAAAATATATAAATTGTGTATAATATATACAATAAAGGCAAGTTTATATCAAGCTATCTTAAATGAAATCAAAGTCCAAAAACATACAATATTTATGATATAAATATATGTGATATTCCAAAGAAAAGCAAAAAAATAAAGAAATAAGGCCAACCTCATCTGCCATCACTGGAAGTGCCTATTACACTCTGGAAATGATTGTACAATTTAAAGTGGGGAAACTAAACATTAATTCCGCCTTTTAAGTAAAACATTATTTCAAGGTAAGCAAAACAGCCCAAGTTAATGAGGGAAACCTCTCCATAGAAGCAGACTATGTAAAAGGAATGTAAAAAAAACAACAGAATCCAAAACTAACTACCATTTTATAGCTCATAACTAAAGAGCTAACCAAAAATCAACAGTTATCAATGAAGTAAATCTAAAATTATTAGGTAAGAAAGAAAAAAAGTCAGAGTTAGTCCATAAGTGAAAGGTGGGTAGGAGCTTAACCTGTTGCCAAAATACCATGCCACATATTACTTATTAAATGCAAAAAAGAAAAACATAATTTATTACAAAATGATCTGGTTGTCACCGCCTTAGCCTGGTAATCAAACACTGTCGACATGGTTTTGGCAACTAAACATTACATGCCTCTTAATGTGAAACAACACGAATACACAGCATTACTAAATGAAGTGCTCTTCCCAAAATGTTTAACTTGAATCTGAAACACTTTCAGCTCTAACTCCCAGTTTACAGGCAATATAAGGGATAGAAAAAGAAGGTGCACTACACCATGAAGAAATGATCAGCAACACCAAATACCAAACATTGTCAACAGGACTAACAAAAGATTCTCAACAGAGCTGTATCATGGGGGAGGGCAGGGTGAATATAAGATACACATTTCAATATTTAAAAAGATGAGCGCTAACAACCAAATGCAATGGGTGCTCTCCACTGGAATTTGGTATTTTTTAAGTATACTTTATTGATTATGCTATTACAGTTGTCCCAATTTTTTTCTCCCCTTTCTCCCCTTCTCCCTGTACCACCCTGCCCTCCAGCATTCCCCTCTCCTCTTAGTTCATGTCCATGGATTGTACATATAAGTTCTTTGGTTTCTCCATTTCCTGTGCTATTCTTAATCTCCCCATGTCTATATTGTACCTACCATTTATGATTCTTCTTCCCTGTACCTTTTACCCCATTCTCCCCCAACCCACTCCCCACAATCTCCATTTCTGTGATTCTGTCTTGTTCTAGTTGTTTGCTTAGCTTGCTTTTTTGTTTTTTAGGTTCAGTTGTTTATAATTGTGAGTTTGTCATTTTACTGTTCATAGTTTTGATCTTCTTTTTCTTAGATAAGTCCATTTAACATTTCATATAATAAGGGCATGGTGATGATGAACTCCTTTAACTTGACCTTATCTATGACCACTTTATCTGCCCTCCCATTCTAAATGATAGCTTTGCTGGATAGTCATCTTGGATGTAGGTTCTTGCCTTTCATGAGTTTGAATATTTCCAGCCCCTTCTTGCCTGTAAGGTTTCTGATACTCTTATAGAGAGTCCTTTGTAGGTAACTGTCCCCTTTTCTCTTGCTGCTTTTAAGTGGACTGTGCCCTTTCAGGTTTTGATTCACAGGTGGGTAAGTTTGTGTACGTTTTAGGATCCTGTGGGCCTTTCCAACAGACTCTTGTGTGAGACTGAGAGTTTCCCCCGCTGCAGCCCACAGATTTTTTTGCAGACAGAGGTTTTGAGTCTTTAGTTTCCCTTGCTGAAACCCTGGGTTGTCTCACTCCTCAGTTGTTCTTCCCAGTTTATCTGTATGCGAATGTGGGATCACCTGTGCAGTCTGCTGTCTTGCCTTGTTGCCATCCTATGCACCTCAGCTTCCTGTCTCTGGTCTCTGCCCCGCCTACCAGTCTGGATGAATGTTTCTTTAACTCCTTGGTTGTTGGACTTCCATGCAGTTTGATTTTCTGGCAGTTCTGGATGTTCTTTGTTTTTTAAATTGGTTGTTATCCTTCTTTTGGTTGTGTTCAGAAGCAAAGTGTTTCTGCCTACGCCACCATCTTGACCAGAACTCTCAGAATTTGGTATTGTTGTTTGTTTATTTGATTGTTTGCTTAAAGATTTTATTTATTTGTTTATTTAGAGAGAGGGGAATGGAGGGAGAAAGAGAAGGACAGAAACATCAATGTGTGGTTGTCTCTCACGTGGACCTCACTGGGGACCTGGCCCACAACCCTGGCATGTGCCCTGATTGGGAATCACACTGGACAGACCCTTTGATTCACAGGCTGGGGCTCAATCCACTGGAATTTGGTATTTTTAAAAACACCAATAAAAGATACTTTTGGAACAAGTGCATGTATGAAAATATGGTATAATTATTATATATAATTATTGTTAATTTTAATAGGAATAATAATTGTTTTGTGGTTACATAGGAAAATATCCTTTTTCTGGAAAATATGTACTAAAAAGTTAATGACTTCTCTTAATTTTTTTCAAAGAGCAAATTTTAAATTTTAATAAATAAAATTTATCAAAGTCTAAAATACATGCATTTATGACACAAGTGCATAATACTCAAGTAGGATAAAAACAAAAATATCTCATTTGTCACTATTAATTTACTTTTAAATGGTTCAGGAAATTTATACATAAATGTAAATTACACATAGATAAAACAAATGTGGCAAAATTATTAACAATTCTTACATCTAGGAGGTAAGTATACATGAGTTCAATATATTATACTATTCCACTTCTCTATATGTCTAAGCATTTTGCTAATATAAGTTTTTTAAATGTACCCTGCTTTAAGTAAACTGGTTTGTTTAATTCTACAAAGTAAAAAAAAAAAAATTTAATTCAAATACCAGGCTTTAATTTGAAATTTCTAATTCAAATACGCCAAGTTTTCATTAAGCAGGGCACATGCCATATTTTGAAAGTCTATCTGGTTATCTATCCATATGAGTTCAGAAAGAAAAGAAAAACTCAATCATGAGTGCTGTAATTAAGAAGGAAAAAAAATGAAAAGAAAGTTTTTAAAGCATAAAAATTTAGAGAAAAACTCCAAACAGAAAAGCATACGTGAGAAAGAAAAACAAAGCTGGAGACTTCACACTTCCTGACTTCAACACATATTACAAAGCTACAGTAATCAAAACAATGTGGCACTGGCATATAGACAGACATAAAACCAATGGAACAGAATATAGAGCCCAGAAATAAATTCTCACATCTATGGTCAAACAATCTTCCATAAGAGTCCCAAAGCTAAACAATGGAGAGAGGATAGTCTTTTCAACAAATGATGCTGGGAAAACTAGATATCCACATGCAAAAGAATGAAGCTTCACCCTAGCCAGATAGCTCAGTTGGTTAGAGCATCCAGATACGCCAAGGTTGAGGGTTAGATACCTGGTCAGGGCACATACAAGAATCAACCAATGAATGCATAAATAAGTGGAACAACAAATATCTCTCTCTGCCTGCCTGTCTCTCTCCCTCCCTCCCTCCCTGCCTAATCAATAAAAAAAAATGAAGCTGAACTCTTCATACCATATTGAAAAATTAACTCAAAATGGGTTTAAGACCTGAAATTACAATGCTCCTAAAACATAGGGGGAAAGTTTCATGATATTGGATTTGGCAGTTACTTCTTTCCAAAGATACAGCACTAAACTCATAGAGGGGTGGCAAAAATAAAAAGAAAACATCAACAAAATAAAAAGACAATCAACTGAATAGGAGAACATATTCACCAATGAAACATCTGATTAGGGGTTAATATCTAAAATTTATAAGGAACTTACAAAACTCAACACCAAAAAAACAAATAACCCAATTAAAAAAATGGGCAAAGGACCTGAATAGACACTTCTCCAAAGAGGACTTCTCCATCATCCAGATGGCCAAGAGACACATGAAAAGATGCCCAAAGTCAGTAATCATCACAGACATGCAAATTAAAACCACAGTGAGGTATTATCTCACACTGGTCCAAAAGGGTATCACAGTAAATCAACAAAAAACAAGTGCTGGTGAGATGTGAAGAAAGGGGAACCCTTTTGCACTGTTGGTGAGAATGCAGACTGGTGCAGCCACTGTGGAAAGCAGTATGGAGATACTTCAAAAAGTTAAAAATGGATCTGCCATTTGACACAGCGATCCCACTTCTGGGAATATATCTAAAGGAACCC
Organism: Anoura caudifer; assembly: GCA_004027475.1. Classification (NCBI taxonomy): domain Eukaryota; kingdom Metazoa; phylum Chordata; class Mammalia; order Chiroptera; family Phyllostomidae; genus Anoura; species Anoura caudifer. Next base: position 4,839 of record PVKU01012196.1, on the reverse strand, counting down.
AAAAACTATTTTGAGGAACATAAGCACCTCTATGTTCTCTGCACCATTTTTACAACTGCCAAAATATGGAAGCAGCCTGAGTGTCCATCAGAAGAGTGGATAAAAGAACTATGGGACATTTACACAATGGAATACTACTTGGCCGTAAAAGAGAAAGTTTTACCCTTTGCAACAGTATGGATGGACCTGGAGAACACTATGCTAAGTGAAATAAGCCAGTGAAAAACAAACAAATACCATATGATTTCACTCATATGTGGACTCTAATGAACAAATTGAACTAACAAGCAAAACAGAAACAGAGAGCAGGATGACGGCTAAGGGGGTGGGGAGGATAGGGGGTAGAGGAATGAGGAAAAAGGAAAATGGACACTGACAACAGTGTGGTGACGGTGGGAAAAGGGGCATAAGGGGACTAAATGGTAATGAAAAAATACAATAAAAAAGCAAATAGCACTAAACCAAACTAAATAATTTCTACATAGCAAACAATCAACAGAAAGAAAAGGCAACTTACAGAATAAATTATCTGAAAACCATATCAGATAAGCAGTTAAAATCCAAAATACATAAACAACTCCTACCACTCAACCAAAAAAATTAATAAATAACTCAATTTTTAAAATGGGCAAAGGACCGGAAGAGATCTTTCTCCAAAGATGATGTACAAACAACCAATAAGCATATGAAAAGATGCTCAATTCACTAATCATGGAAATGCAAATCAAAGCCATAAGATATCACCTTGCACCCATTAGAATGCCTGCTGTCCAAAAAAAAACAGGAAAATAACAAGTGTTGGTGAGGATATTGAGAAATTGGAACCCTTGTGCGCTGCTGGTAGGAATGTAAAATGATGCAACCGCTATGCAAAACAGTGTGGAGGTTCCTCAAAAAATTGAAAATAGAATACAATCCAGCAATGTCACTTTTGGGCATATATCCAAAAGAATTAAAAACAGGACCTCAAGACATATGCACACCCATGTACATTGCAACATCATTCACAATAACTAAGAGGTGAAAGTAACCTAAATGTCCAGGCAACCTAATGTTCAACAGAAGAATAAAGAAAGAAAATGTGCTAGCTGGTGTGGCTCAGTGGGTTAAGCACCAGCCTGCCAACCAAAAGGTCACTGGTTTGATTCCTGGTCAAGGAACTTGCCTGGGTTATGGGCCGGGACCCCAGCTGGGGGCGTGTGAGAGGTCTACCTCCATTCCCCATTCTCTAAAAATAAGTTAACAAATAAATATACAAAATCTTAAAAAAAAAGATAACGTGGTATAAGTACACACACACCCCACCCCACCCCCCACACCATGGAGTATCATGCAGCCTGAAAAAAAAAAAGAAAATCCTATCATATGCTACATGGATGAACCTTGAGGACATTATGCTAAGTAAAATAAACCAGTTACATAAAGACAAGTACTGTATGATTCCTCTTATACAAGGAGTTAAAGTAATCAAACTCTTGGAGACAGAAAGTAGGAAGATGGCTGCCAGGACTGGAGTAGGGAGCAAAGGAGAATTGTTCAGTGGGTCTAGAGTTTCAGTTTTAAAAGATGAAAAGTTCTAGAGATTTGTTGTATTAACAATGTACATTTAGTTAACATTAATGTACTGTTCACTTAAAATGGTTAAGGCGGTAAATTCTATGTTATAGTTTACTACTATTTCTTTAAAAAAAACGATAAGGGGTTTAACTACAAAGCAAAAATAAGAGAAGGTGGTTTAGCAGGGAAAGAAAATGTTCACTCCAAGGCTGAGTCAGAAAAACACAGAAAAGAAAATCACAAAAGAAATCCTGAGAGATGAACTAAATTTAGTTACAACTACACAATATGTTATCAACTCCAGGTCTCCTGGTAAAATACAATAGATTTACTGTACTTTTATAGCTTAAGAAACTAGGTGCAAAATATAAGTACTCTGTATCCCCAATATGACTGATACTACATCTACTACATATATCCCCTACTTGATCACTTCTTTCCTATCAACCACCACCCACCAAAAAGCCTCCACCCTCTCCTTCCTCTCTTTAAAATTTATAATTCTAATAGTTCAAATTCCTACACTGGAAAACTGTTCAGAAACTTGGTTTTCTCAATATACCCACCATTAATAATGTCAGGTGAATTTTTAACTCAGACTAAACAAACTCCTGGTATCTCCTATACAGTTTGTTTCTTAAAAGCAGTTTACATTTGTTGTTTCAACTTCCTACTGCAGTCTGTCCCTACATCTACCAGTGTTTCTCTGGCCGTCCCTCTCAGTCTCCTGAGGAGTCTCCTGAGGAGCCTCCTGATTCTTTTCCTTCTGCTTACTCTTTCAATGTCACTGTTCCCCTGGGTTCTGTCCCCAACCTTCTGCTCCACCAACTTGTACTAGGTTCATCCAAAACCTTGGCTTCAAGACCTCTAAGTGTGACTCCAGCCAAGAATTCTCTACCAAACTCCAACAGAGTTAACTGCCTGAGAAACATACCCACTTGGACACTGCATAGGCACTTCAAGCCTGAGAGGTCCAGCTTAAAATGTCTAAAGGATTCTCTACAGCTTTCAAGATCAGTTCCAATTCCTTGAAAGCATAAGGACTTCTATGATCTAGCCCCTAAACTAACCCTAGCCTCCTCTTCCTCTGTTTCCCCTCAGGTACTCTGTTCCACTTGTATCTAATTATTTGTTTCCCCACACAAAGGAGGGCATTTCACCATCATTGTGCCTCACACAAGTTCTGCCCAAAGTCCTTCTATTCCCACCCACTCAACCCTTATTTTTTCATTCAACTAACTTCCCTTCAAGAAAGTTTTCCATTATCCATTAGTAGGGTCTTTCTGACTTAGACACAGCTCCCACTGCACCATAAATATGCCTCTATCTCAGCAACTTTGCATTTATTTTGACTACTAGCCTATAAGCATCCTATAAGCATAAGCAGCTTACAGATGTGTCATGTTTAGCAAACAGCTCAACAAAATTTTGTTATGTGCCAGCACAAACCAAAAAGCCATTTTAGTTTTTTAAAATATTGGACTTACCATTTCAGTACCTGGAATACTCAGGTCCACAATACAAAGGATCTCTTTCCCATAAATAAAGTACCTAGGAAAATAAATTTATAATCAGAAGGCTGATTAAGAATTATAACAGACAAACTTCCGGCCAAGATGGAGGCATAGGTGGACGGACACATTGTGCCTCCTCTCACAACCAAAATTAAGGACAACAAAGATTTAGAAACAAGAAAACAACCAGAACTGATAGAAAATTCAACTGTTTGGAAGTCCAACCACCATTCATCCAGACCGGTAAGAGGGGCGGAGTTGCAGCAGGAAAAAGTGGAGGTTGGTGGACCCAGGTGTGCAGGCAGCAGTGGCTGCCAGATCCCAGGTGCACAGGTGGCAGTTAGCAGACCCCAGGTGCACAGGCAGTGGCTAGCAGACCCCTGGGCACGGAGTAGCAACTGTGCAGACCCAGTGAGGCCACGGAAGGAAGCTGGCTGACCAGGTGGTCCCACATTCCCACGCAGATAATCCAGGCGGAAGGGGAAGCAGCAGGAGGGACTGGAATCCGAAAGTGAGCAGAGCAAGTGCCATTGTCTCCTCTCAGACCCCGCCCCCACATACAGCGTCACTACCCAGCGACTGGGCTGCCCCACCCTGGGGAACACCTAAGGCTCCATCCCCCACTACTAATAACCACGACTAGGCCAAAAAAAAAAACCCCGAAACAAAAATGGCTCAAACCGGAGAACAAATCAAAGCCCCAGAGCAATTTAACTAAGCGATGAAGAGATAGCCAACCTATCAGATGCACAATTCAAAGCCCTGGTGATCAGGATGCTCACAGAATTGGTTGATTTTGGTCACAAATTAGATGAAAAAATGAAGGCTACAATAAATGAAATGAAGAAAAACGCACAGGGAACCAATAGAGATGGGAGGAAAACTGGGACTCAAATCAACGGAGTGGACCAGAAGGAAGAAAGAAACAACCAAACAGAAAACAAGGAAGAAACAAGAATTCAAAAAAATGAGGAGAGGCTTAGGAACCTCCAGGACATCTTGAAACGTCCCAACATCCGAATTATAGGGGTACCAGAAGGGGAAGAAGAAGAGCAACCAGTGGAAAACTTATTTGAAAAAATAATAAAGGAGAACTTCCCCAATCTGGCAAAGGAAATATACTTCCAGGAAGTCCAGGAAGCTCAGAGAGTCCCAAAGAAGTTGGACCCAAGGAGGAACACACCAAGGCACATCATCATTACATTAGCCAAGATTCAAATGAAGGAGAGAATTCTAGAAGCAGCAAGGGATAAAGGGAGAGTCACCTACAAAGGAGTTCCCATCAGACTGTCAGCTGATTTCTCAAAAGAGACCTTCCAGGCAAGAAGGGGCTGGAAAGAGGTATTCCAAAAGTCATGAAAGTCAAGGACCTACATCCAAGATTGCTCTATGCAGCAAAGCTGTCATTTAGAATGGAAGGGAAGATAAAGTGCTTCTCAGATAAGGTCAAGTTAAAGGAGTTCATCATCACCAAGCCCTTATTATATGCAATGTTAAAGGGACTTATCTAAGAAAAAGATGATAAAAAATATGAACAGTAAAAAGACAGCAAACTCACAGGTATTAATAACCACACCTAAAACAAAAGCCAACTAAACAAACCACTACAACAGGAGCAGAAACACAGAAATGGAGATCACATGGAAGGTTAGCAACAGGGGAGTGGGAGGAGGAGAGAGGAGAGAAAAGATACAGAGAACAAGTAGCACAGAGGGTGGGTAGAAAATAGACAGGGGGAGGGCAAGAATAGTGTGGGAAAGGTAGAAGC
>PVKU01012195.1:0-37349 GCA_004027475.1 Anoura caudifer | reverse complement strand
AGAGCAACCAGTGGAAAACTTATTGGAACAAATAATAAAGGAGAACTTCCCCAATCTGGCAAAGGAAATAGTCTTCCAGGAAGTCCAGGAAGCTCAGAGAGTCCCAAAGAAGTTGGACCCGAGGAGGAACACACCAAGGCACATCATAATTCCATTAGCCAAGATTAAAATGAAGGAGAGAATTCTAGAAGCAGCAAGGGATAAGGGGACAGTCACCTACAAAGGAGTTCCCATCAGACTGTCAGCTGATTTCTCAAAAGAGACCTTCCAGGCAAGAAGGGGCTGGAAAGAGGTATTCCAAGTCATGAAAGTCAAAGACCTACATCCAAGATTGCTCTATCCAGCAAAGCTGTCATTTAGAATGGAAGGGAAGATAAAGTGCTTCTCAGATAGGTCAAGTTAAAGGAGTTCATCATCACCAAGCCCTTATTATATGAAATGTTAAAGAGACTTATCTAAGAAAAAGAAGATAAAAATAGGACAGTAAAAAGACAGCAAACTCACAGGAATTAACAACCACACCTAAAACAAAAGCCAACTAAGCAAACCGCTACAATAGGAGCAGAGACACAGAAATGGAGATCACATGGAGGGTTAGCAACAGGGGAGTGGGAGGAGGAGAGAGGGGGACAAGGTACATAGAACAAGTAGCACAGACACTGGGTAGAAAATAGACAGGGGGAGGACAAGAATAGTGTGGGAAATGTAGAAGCTAAAGAACTTATGACACATGGACATGAACTAAAGGGGGGAATGTGGGTGGGAGGGGGTGTGCAGGGTGGAGGGGAATGAAGGGGGGAAAATGGGGCAACTGTAATAGCATAATCAATAAAATATAATTAAAAAAAGAAAAATTTGGTAAACTGGACATCATCAAAAATTTAACTTCTACTCTTTGAAAGGCACAGTTAAGAGAATGAAAACACAAGCCACAGACTGGGAAAAAATATAAATTATAAGCCTGATTTTTAAAAAAAAAACTTGTATCAGAATACATAAACTCTCCAATCTTAGTAAGACAACAATCAGCACCCTAAAAAATTAGCAAAAGGTTCAAACAGACTCTTCTGAAAAGATATACAGATGGCAAATAAGCACATGAGAAGATGTTTAACACCATCCATCACTACAGAGATGTGAATTCAAACTATGAGACACCTTTACACACCTATTACAATGGTTAAAATTTAAAAACCAACAATACCAACTGGTGCCAAGGCTGCAGAGGAACTGAATTCACACCACAAACGGTGGGAATGGGAAATGATACAGACACTAGGAGACTGAGCCCAGCGATTTCCTAAGGAGTTAAACACAGACCTACCATTCTGCTCCTGGGTACTGACCCAAAAGGAATGAAAGTACACAACCACACAAAGACATGAATAAGCAGCTTTTTTGGAATAGCCAAAAACTAGGAAAAAAAAAACAAAATATACATGGGTAGGGAAACAGATAAAGTTGCACAGCCATACAATGAAATCTACTCCCTGATAAAAGGAATAAACTAATGATACATGAGAGAACATGAACCTCAAAATAAGTATGTAGAGTGGCAGAACCCAGACAATAAAAAGTACAGTATGATTCTTTTTATATAAAATCTAGAAATGCAAACTAACTAGTGTCAGAAGTAAATCAGTGGTTTCCTAAGGAGGAGCCACAAAAGGCAGCAGGAGGTCTGATAAAGGGGCACAGAAAAATTTTATGAAGAACAGATGTGTTCACTCTCTTGATTGTATGGATGGTTTCATGGGTATACACACATCTTAAAATATAAAACTGTGCACTTTTAATATATGCAGTTGATTACACGTCAATCATAACTAAGTTCTTAAATTTGTTCAAATATAGAGTAATAAATCAGATAACAATTTAATCAACAGAAAGGCTGCTTCATGTGAAGTCAGTATTTTCCTTTTGCATTTGGACAAAGAACTAAAAGACTTCGACAGAGTATGACCTACTACTTAGAAGGATCAAAATACATGTTCAAAGCTTAGATCTGAGATCCTCTGGAGTTTTCTGCCATTCAAACCTAACACGTCGGAAAGAAAACGTCACATGACTGTGGTAGAACTTAGAGAGCTGTTTCAAAAGGAAACAGTACGAAGCAGGACACTGAAGTCGCACTGACAGCACTGGGCTCGCACATCAGGAACTGTGCGAGCTGCTGCACCCGTTCCACAGGCTGCCGGGGTCGGTGTGCACACACGAGGCTGCTGTGCGGCAGGCGGGACCTGCTGTGTAGGCCGCACTACATCCAAATAAAAACTTTCCATACTCCTTATTTTCCTACACTATTGCAGATCCAAACTCCTTTTGCATCCAATTCAGACTTGGAGGCTTTCTCCACACTACTCTCCTTGGTCCACTGGACCAATTCCACAGGTATTTCCGATCTTTCCTGCACAGGGTGCTTTCTGTGATAACATGCACTGCACGCAATGGTCTCAAGGTATGTGCACTGAAGGGTCGTAACTGCTGACTGGCTCAGGTTTGCTATAGCGGGTACACTAAGGGATGCTCAGTACCTGTGAAGCACCTGTGCTCAGCGTGGCAAAAGGAGAAAGGAAGACATGCTCACCACCCGCTGTGTCCAGGAGGCGCCCACCGCACCCCCGAGGGACGCCTCTCACAGAGGCTGGCTGTGGACGCTCACAGTGCGAATGCTCCACAAGGCCAGTGGTGACATCAGGAGGGGCAGAGTGCAGATCTGCTTTTGAAAAACAAACCCAAAACAAAAGTGTTGTTAATTCAAAAGATCATTACGTTGCTGTTTAAACCCCATTTGAGTAAAGCTTCTCTAGCTGCGCTTTCTAAGCAAGGAGCATAGCATTCTGATAACGCTGTTTTTCTGATCAACCAAGGCATCCGAGGACCCAGTGAACCCTCCCAAACACGGCGTGCAGACCTGTGTGCAGGAGGGCTGCCCAGTTCCCAAAGGGATCCAGACTAGACCCATCGACCACAGCACACACACAGGCACAAGCAGACTCGCCTTACAATGAGATTGTACTCAGAAATCTCCCTCAATGAAACCGAAACACATTTTAAATCAATTATTATTGGACCATTTTTTGTTATACTATGAAAAAAACAGACTACCCTGTATTCTACTAAAGAGTATGTTGGATGCCCCGAAGACACAGACCTTTGCAGTCTTCAAAGAAACCTACAAAGATGAAAACTACCCTCATGGCCAGTTCAACACAACTCACTGTTAAGAGATACAACCAAGTTCTTAGAACAGAATGTATTCGTCTAAAGACAAACTATTAAGATACATAAAATGTTTAGACACTCCCCCTTCCACTGTCTGAAACGTACATCTTTGTGTTGATTTTCATTACATGGCACACTGATCCATTTGGAACACTGGCTGACTGTAAGCTGCTATCACGTTACCATGACAGTCGAGACTTCCACTAGGAAAAGCACCGTGTTTGCACGACTGCCAGAAACTGTGCCCTGCTGCGACACTAGGGCAGACACCGGGCCACTGGTGAGATGGACATCAGCCTGTGTCAGTGGCAACCTGTAATCCGTTTTATCTTCTAGCAAATACTCCTGCCCTCGCAGATGGCACACTCGTATCGTACACCCTGATCTTTTAGTATCATTTCACAACCTAGGCAGACATCTAAAATACACAGAAAGATGAAATTATATGGAAGCCAAACACAAACTCACTATCTACAAAGCAGAAAATACCATTTGGAAAATCTAACTTTAATTGCAGAGTTTTCATAACCCTGGAAAAAGCTGGATATTGATGAAATCAGCATTTTAAAGTAGGCCCCTGATAATATTCTTTCAGTTTAAAAAGAAATCTCTCCATCTTTCCAAATTCAGCAAAAAGAATAAATGATTTTTACAGTATTCATGAAAAAGGTATAAATGTAATCATAACTAAAAGTAGTTTTTAAAATAGTTGAATAAAATAAGCAAACCACATTCAAAATGAAAATTAATGATTGTAACTAAAAGTACTACTTTTAAATATACATATTTATATTTGTGTGCAAATGTTTATGTGTTTGATTTCCTTAATCTAAAGTTGAAAATGATATATTTTTAAGATGACCTTTACCTAATAATATGTTCTACCTCTAAATTTTTACCTAAATATTCTTGTTCTTTCTGAATTTCTATTCTTAACCCAAACTGAGGAACTTTCTACTGTTAAAAACTAAAACAGAGGACGATTTTTATAAAGAAGAGAAAGAAACTGAGTATTCTCACATTCAGAAATTCAAGCCCCTATGTTCAGCAAGCATTTAGTACATGAAGGCTGCCACCCAGGGCAGCCCACGGCAGGGTGTTACACGGAGCCCAGGTTACATTTTCAGACGTTACTAGAATTAACCGCAGTGTGTATGTGAGGCTAGGCGAGCAGGGTGGGAGACGGAGAGGCTCAGCTACACCAGTGGAGACCAACAATCCTCATCGAAAGGTGATGCACCCAACTCATGGATCTTCACAGCCAGGGCCTTTCAGAGACTGAAAAAACCTTCCTCAAACACACTTACAGTTAAGTGCTTTGTTAAAAGGCCCACAACCACTGGAAGTTAAGGCCATCTGGTTAAACATTCTGACCTGTGGGCAGTTTTTTAATAAATGAGCAGAAAAGCTGTTTTTCAAGCTATCCACTGTCAACCTCCTTGAGGAAAGGGGGACATTAACCACCAGCCATTCATAGGACACGCAGAAAACCACCAAAACTATCTGGGTGGGCTCTTTTCCAAAGGGGCCTTTTGCTGTGAAACGTGCTATCCTGGGGAGCCCCGAAAGCGAGCTGCCCCCCCGTCACCCAGGGTCTCTGGGTGCTGGAAGCGGAGCACAGCATCGTGAGTTCTTGCCTACGACTCACATCGCAGTAGCAGACACATGCTCAACAGAAACGCGCTTCGTGCACTGAGGAAGCAGCAAACGTAAAATGAAGAACCTCAGTGCTGTGCCCGCAGAGGACGGTGAGACTAACGCGTCAGCCACTGAACACATCCAGAGTACTCCCAGTCAGGCCAAATGACCAAGACTGTACACGAAGCAGCTCAGCACCTAAGCCCAGAGCCTGCCTGCTGTGACCCCACTGAAAACGCCAGCCATGCACCACTTCAGTGCGAGCAGAACAGCAACTACCAGCAAAGAGACCGAACAGGAATCAAGAAAACCGTCCGGCTGGCTTCAATGCTGAGCCAGGCGTGCAATCTCAGGTCAGTGATGATCGACCTTTCCGTCTCCCTCCACATCTAGAAAACAGAGAGGGCGCAATCACACTCTTTAAGGGGTTCATGCAAGAACTCGTGTGGGTGCTGTGTGCTAGCTACCCACAGCTAATAATGCTACTGCTTATGTTTTTAAAATGTGATTTCAAATAATGAAAGGTTTGTACTTTTCCCCTAACAGTAATGTAATTTAAAGATCGGACAATTTGGAAGGGCTCTGTGCATCTTCGTGACTTAGCTTTGACTGTCATCCCTATCCAGGCTGAGGGGTTCTGTAACCTGGACCTCCCGAGCGAACTGATGGACCCAAGGCTGTGCACAAGAGCAAAGGAGGAGGCAGTGTCGCGGTTGCGGGCCAAGGGTGACCATCAGGAGCAACTATGGTCACATCTAACTGAACACCCACTCTGCACCTGCCACCTGTGCCAGCCCCTCCTCCAGAGCAGGAGGGAGCACACGTCAAGAGACACCATGCACTTCTCTCTGCCCTGGGGAATGCCCACATGCCAGAGCACCTGGAATCATCAAACCACAGAAGTAACAAGGGCTACTTTTGTTACCAAAAAGCCATTTTCCAGATGAAAAAGACAAGACAGGTTTCGATGGGCGCAGAGGCACCCTTGTCCTACAAAGGCCATGGAAACTGTTACTGACCTATGTGGGCGTGGGCCGCAGGGCCTGTGAGCGCGGCGGCAGGTCTCCCTCCCGGGTGAGATGAGGTGGAAGATGCGGAGGATGAGGTGGACGAGCCCTGAATGACCCGGTCGAGCCAGGGCTCGACGCTGGAATGGCTCTGGAGCGGAGTGGAGGTGAGTCGCCCGGGGCGCCGTAAAGAGCCCTCATCTTCTGAGGCAGACGACGTGTCTGTGGTTAAAATAACGACGACAGGCGTGATGTAGGGATGGGTCACTAAGGAAGGCTGTTCCCACACTGGCACCCGGGCCTCCCAGCCTGCACCGCGCTGCTCTGTACACCTGCAAGCTGCACCCGCACATGGCTGAGGAGTCACAGCAAAGGTCACACTCGATCTAGAAGGCCCTGCATCAACCAACTGTAAGATCCAAAGGACCCTAGCCAGGAAAACTGGCTTCCCCCAGCTTCCCCCAGAGGTCTTAGTCCCGGGACATTACACACTGGGAGCAAAGACAGGCTCCCAATGTGGCTGCAGGACGTTGCTTGGTGGGGCTCCAAATATCAAAGGAGACCCCAACTGGGGAACGCTCTGTGAACGTCCAGTGTTGCTACAGAACATTCACTCTGACCCCTACACCACCTTCGTGTGGCTGAAACCCTGCAGGGAAGGAGAGCTCGTCTCCCGAAAAAGCATGTGGGCTGCAGGGGCTATAGCCTATGTGCCTCCCTCACCCCATTCACTTGCCTCTTCCTAGGAGAAGCAGGAATGAACTCTGGAAAGAATTCCTTCCCCAAGAAAACTGCTTCAGTCAACAAAATTAACCGTGATTAAGGTTCTATCAAGTCTGTATGGCTGTGCATTCTATTACAGGTTTCACAATTATTTTAAAGTACTTAAAAAATGGGTAGAAAGAATAATTTGAAGGCCATTTCTTAGGTTTTTTTCAAGAGTATAAACTTTCTTCTGTTTTGGCATGGAAGCATTACCAGAACACTAAATTATCTTGTTAATCGGGTATTGGACTTTCAATCACCAGTTTCATGACTTCCATAACAAGACAGGCAACAGAAGTGCATGGACATAAAGTCATGAAACCAACACGTGGGATAATTTAATAGGAAGCTTACAACACATCACTGACAAAGAGAAACTCCATTTAAAGCCTTGATTTATAATTACAATAACAACAAGCAACAACAAAGTAAAAATTTAAAACCCTCTAGATAGCCTTCTACTCTCCCATTTCAGGCCTGGTAATAACACAGTAAATAAGTGAATAATTTAACAATTCTTACTCCAGGGAACCCTTGCATACCACTAAATTCTCATTTTAGGTTCTTTTCTTCTTTAAAACACACATAGATAGCATCTTAGTAAAAAAAAAAAAAAAACCAAAAACCTAAAATCAACACAAAAAGTCTGTAAAAAGCAATTATCTGTCTGGGTGAGAAGCACACTGTGTACACCACACATTTTCAGGTAAGCACTACCGCACATACACAAACACTTTTACTCTCCATTTTCCAACTCTCTACTACAAGTCGGAAGGGTACTCCGACTCAATGGGGAAGAAGGTTATAACTCCAAGCATTTGCAACACCTCTGGGACACTCCTGACCCAGTTTCATCGGTACCTGGGGGGGTGCAGGTTTCCAGAGATGAATGCACGAGAACAGACCGTCTTTTCGAAGGCAGAGGCACCTTCCTCTCTTTGTATTTGGCCAAAGCTGCTTGCACGGCTTCAGTGTGAACATCTACATAGAAACAGCAATAAAAAGTTTTTAAAATACTGTTTATGAAGTACCAAAATTAAGGTTCATGGCTTTCAATGAGTATAAAAGTAACACAAGCTCACCCTGTGCCTACTTGCGTCTCCCACATTTTGGTCCTAAGATTTCTTTAAATATTCCTTTGTTTGTAGATTTGACTTTGGAACCATGAATATTTTCAGTCATAAATGAAAACTAAATTTTTAAAAATCCCCCAAATTGGAAATAACATAAAACAAATAAAACTTAAGTGTGTCTCCAACTGTTGTCGTAAACTACTCCAAATGACTTGAACCTGCTCCTCTAGCAAAACCTACTAAGGACTAAAAAAAAAGCATGAGACCACCTGTATATTTAAAGTTCTTCTCCAACAAGATGTTTTTAAAACATTTAAAAACCTTACAGGGAAATGGCAGGTAAAGCGCTAATCAAGAAAAATGAAAAAGTCACACCTACACATACTGAAATAAAATTTACAAACATCAAAGGCAACAAGACAATTCTAAAAGCTTCCAGAGAGAGAGAGTAAACCATCTCGAAGGATCAAGAAACAGAGGGACATAACTCAACAGTAACCACCCAGCTGCAAGCAGGAAACATAGTATCAAAGAAAAAGTTTTGAACCTACAATTTTATATCCAGCCAAAGTATCATTTAAACACAAGGGTCTAATAAAAATATACCCAGACATAGAAGTGAAATACTCTTGGAAGAAGCTGCTTAAAGGAGAGACGAACCCAGGAGCCCCTTCAACAGATACAGCAGTGACTGTAAGTACACACTTCAATCTTTTTCCCCACATTAGCTGTCATCCTGCTCTCTATGAGCCTGTCTCTATTTTGTTTGTTAGTTCAGTTTGTTCGTGAGACTCCACATATCACTGAAATAATATAGTATTTATGCTTCTCTGACTGGCTTATTTCACTTAGCATAATGTTCTCCAGGTCTATCCAATACTGTCACAAAGAGTAAAATTTTCTTCTTTTTTACAGCCAAGTAGTATTCCATTCTGTAAATGTCCCCTAGTTGTTTTATCCACTCATCTACTGGTGGACACTAGAGCTGCTTCCATAACTTAGCAATTGTAAATAACACTGCAGTGAACATTAGGGGTGCTTATGTTCTTTTGAATTAGTGGTTCGGGTTCCTTCAAATATACTCCCAGGAGTGGCGTCATTGGGGCAAAAGGCAGACCTAATTTTTAATTGTTTGAGGTACCTCCATACTGCTTTCCACAGTGGCTGCACCAATCTGCATTCCCACCAACAGTGCAAAGGGGTTCTCTTTTTTCCACATCCTCGTTGCGACTTGTTATATTTTGATTTATTGATTATAGCCATTTTAACAGGTGAGACATGCTATCTCATTGTGGTTTTAATTCACATTTTTTTGATGATTAGCGATACTAAGCATCTTTTCAAATGTCTATTGGCCATCTGTATGTCCTCTTTGAAGAAGTGGCTATTCAGGTCCTTTGCCCATTTTCTTAATTGGGTTGTTTGTTTTTTTGGTGTTGAGTTTTATAAAAACTCCTTTAAGTTTTTGTATAAAAAAGCTTTTGTATAAGACTTTTTTATAAATTTTGGATATTAACCCCTTATCAAATGTACTGGCAAGTATGTTCTCCCATTCTGTGGAGTTTTTGTTTTTTATTTCCTTTGCTGTGCAAAACCTTTTTAGTTTGATGTAGTCCCATTTATTTTTTTTCTCCTCTGGTCTAGGGAAATATATCCAATAAAATATTGCTACCAGGAATGTCCAAGATTTTGTTGCCTATGTTTTCCTCTACCATTTTTATGGTTTCGGGTCTAACATTTAAGTCTTTAATACATTTTGAATTTACTCTTGTGTGTGGTGTAAAAAGATAGTCTAGTTTCATCGTTATGCACATCTGTCCAATTTCCCCAGCATCATTAACTGAATGATCTTTAGCCCATTGTATGTGCTTGCTTCCTCTGTCGAATATTAACTGACGATAAAGGTGTGGCTATATTTCTGGGCTCTCCATTCTGTTCTATTGACATATATGTCTATTCTTATGCCATTACCAGGCTGTTTTGATTACAGTGGACTTGTAGTATAGTTTGGTACTAGGTAGCATGATTCCTCCAACCTCCAAGGTTCTTCTTTTCTCAGGACCGCTGTTGCTATATGGGGCCTTTTGTGGTTCCGCAAACATTTTTGAAATATTTGTTCCACTTCTGTGAAATATATCATTGAAATCTTGATAGGAATTGCACTGAATCTATAAATTGCTTTGGCTGGTATGGAAATTTTAATGATGTTAATTCTTCCTATTCATGAACATGGTATGTATGCGCTTCCACTTTTTTGTATCTTCAATTTCTTTCCTCAGTGCCTTATAATTTTCCAAGTACAGGTCTTTTACATTCTTGGTTAGAGTTATTCCCAGGTATTTTATTCTTTTGTGAAGCAACTGTGAATGGGAGTGGTGTCTTAATTTTCCTTTCTGTTAGTTCATTACTGGCATGTAAAAATGCAACTGATTTCTGGATATTAATTTTATATCCTGCTACTTTGCTGAATTTATTGATCAGTTCTAGTATTTTCTTAGTGGAATCTTTGGGGTTCTCTATGTACAGTATCATATTATCTGCAAAAAGAGTTTTACTTCTTCCTTTCCAATTTGGATGCCTTTTATTTCTTCTTGTCTGATTGCTGTGGCTAGGACTTCCGGTATTGTTAAATATGAGAGGTGAAAGCGGACATCCATGTCTTGATCCACTCTTAAGGGGAAGCTTGTAGTTTTTACCCACTGAGTATGATGCTGGCAATGGGTTTGTCATATATGTATGGCCTTTATTATGCTTGGGTGTGTTCCCTCTATTCCTACTTTTTTTCTGAGTTTTTATCATAAATGGATGTTAGATTTTTATTAAATGCTTTTTATGCATCTACTGATATGATCATGTGATTTTCATTCTTCATTTTGTTTAAGTGGTGAATCACATTTATTGATTTGCAAATACTGTACCAATCTTGCATTCCAGGAATAAATCCCACTTGATCATGGTGTATGATCTTTTTGATGCATTGCTGTACTCAGTTTGCTAATATTTTGTTGAGGATTTTAGTGTCTATGTTCATCAGGGATATTGGCCTATAATTTTCTGTTTTTTTTTGACGTGTCTTTATCAGGTTTTGGAATTAGGATAATGCTGGCTTCGTAAAATGAGCTTGGAAGTCTTCCCTTGAACTTTTTGAAATAGTTTGAAGAGGAACGTTAGTTCTTCCAGTAATGTTTGGTACAATTCACCTATGAATCCATCTGGTGCAGGGCTTTTGTTTGTTGGAAGTTTTTTGATTGCTGCTTCAATTTCACTAGGTGTAATCTGTTTATTCAGACTCTCTGATTCGTCCTAATTTAGTTTTGGAAAATTGTATGTTTCTAGGAATTTATCTCTTTTGTCCATGTTGTCCAGTTTGTTGGCATTTAGTTGTTCACAATATTTTCTTACAATCCTTTGTATTTCTTTGGTGTCAGTGTTATTTCTCCTCTTTCATTTCTGATTTCATTTATTTGGGTCCTCTCTTTATCTTGTTGAGTCTGGTTAAACGTTTGTCAATCTTGTGTGTGGTTTGTCAAAGACAAGACAAGCTTTTCTTTTCAAAGAACCAGGTCTTGGATTCATTGATCTTTTGTATTATTTTTTAAGACTGTTTCATTTATTTCTGCTCTAATCTTTTTTATTTCCTTCCTTCTACTCACTTTAGGCTTTGTTGTTCTTTTCAAGTTCCTTTAAGTGTAAAGTTAGATTGTTTATTTGAACTTCTTGTTTTTTGGAGGATAGGCCTGAAACGCTATGAATTTCCCTCTTGGGATTGCTTTCCCTGTGTCTCACAGATTTTGGATTGCTGTGTTCTCATTTTCATTTGTTTAAAGGTAGCTTTTGATTTCATCCTTGATCTTGTTGTTGACCCATTCACTGTTTAATATGTTATTTAGCTTCCATGTCTTTGTGTGTTTTTCAGTGCTGCCTCCAAGAAACCCACTTGTGGTTGAAAGATATACACAGACTAAAAGTAAAGGACTGGAAAAAGATATTTCATACAAATGGAAAGGAAAAAAAATCTGGGGTAGCAATACTTGTATCCAACAAAATATACTTTAAAACTGAAGTTATAATAAGAGACAAGGAACAACACTCGATAATGACAAAGGGAACAATCCAACAAGAGGACATAACCCTGGTAAACATTTACACACCCAACGTAGGAGCACCTAAATATGTGAAGCAAATCTTAATGGACATAAAGAGAGAGATCAACAGAAATACAGTCATAGTTGAGGACTTTAACACCCCATTGACTTAGATGGATAGATCTTCCAGGCAGAAAATCACCAAGGAGACAGTGGCCTTGAATGACACACTAGGTCAAATGGATTTAATTGATGTCTTCAGAGCATTCCAACCCAAAGCAGCAGAATATGCACACTTTTCAAGTGCATGAGGAATGTTTTCTAGAATAGACTATGTTAGGACACAAAACAAGTCTCAATAAATTCAAGAAGACTGAAAACATATCAAGCATATTCTCTGCCCACAATGCTATGAAACTAGAAATCAGTTACAAGAACACTGAAAACACACAAAGACATGGAAGCTAAATAACATGTTATTAAATAATGAATGGGTCAATAATGAGATCAAGGAAGAACTCAAAAGATACCCTGAAACACTTTAAAATCTTGTTTAGTGTCTGAGAAACAAACAAAAACAGATTAACCAAAGAAGTTCAACAAAGCACAAGAAACATAAAGAAAACTACACTGAGGCACATCATAATCAAATCACTAAAAACCAGTGACAAAGAAAAAGATCTTCAAGTGCCAGAGGAAGAAACACACATTACATACATGGGAACAACAAAAAAGGAACAAACTTGGAGGACTAACACTACTGATTTCAACAATTATTATTAACTACAATCAATGAGAAGAGGGTTTTCCACAAATACGGATGAATGTGTCCACAGAACACGAATCCAGCCACATGTGCATGTCTGACTGCCTTTGGACAACGAAGCGGACGGTATATGCTCCACAAACTAGATATCCACAAGCAAAAAAAAAACTTTGATCCATATGTTGAACTCATATGAAAATTAACTAAAATATGGATCACAGGCCTAAAGGTAAAACCTTAAAACTATAAAACTTCTAGAAGAAAACACAAGTGAAATCTCTATGACCCTGAGTTAGACAAAGATTTCTAAGATACAAGAACAAAGGCACTATTGACTTAAAAGAATTGATAAGTTGGACTTCATTAAAATTAAAAATCTGTGCTCTTCAAAAGACACTTTAAGAGAATTCAAAGATAAGACAGAGCCTAGGAGAAAATATTAGCAAATCATATTTACAATAAAGGTTTTATATTCAGGAAAAAAGAGAATTAGAACTAAAATAAAGTTCACAAGGGCAGAAAACCATTTATTAATATCAGTTACATGGGAGTGGATGGTGAGGAGGACAGGGGCAGAGAAATAAGGAAGATGGAAAGAGGAAGGAGACCCCTTACAGGACCCCATTCACGGACTGTGTACACGCGTCTGTGCGCGTTTGCCTCCAGGGCTGTAGAAAGCGGTGTTCAGCGAAACGGTAAGGGTGGTTGTCTTGGGATTCGGAGATTTCAGGTGATCTTTACTATTGGTCCTACACGTGGTTTAATACTTTATACTACATGTATTAATTATATTACAGAAAAAATAATCATCAGTGTGACGAAGTTTTTTTAAATGAGTATTAATTGGTAAGAAATTACCTGATCAAAAATTTCCCAAATCTCTTCATCACACTCCACTGTGGACATAACATTTAAAATCTTAATGTTCTTTCTTGATATTCTTAAAACAAAAATGGCCATTTCTTTATTTTTAATTTACATTTTATTTTTCTATTATAATTTACATTCAATACTATTTTGTATTAGTTTCAGGGATACAGCACATTGGTTAGACAATAACCAACATGTACTTTGTACTTTACAAAGTGTTTCCGGTACCCACCTGGCACCACACATAGTTATTACAGTAATAACGACTACATGCCCTATGCTGTACTTTACATCTCCGTGACTGTTTTGTAACTACTAATTTGTACTTCTTAATTCCTTTACCTTTTTCACCCAGTCCTGCCACACCCCAACAATCACCAGTATGTTTCTGTGTCTACGAATCTGTTTCAATTTTGCTTGTTAATTTACTCTGCTCTTAAGTCTCCACATGTAAGTGAAATCATATGGTATTTTTCTTTCTCTGGCTTCTTTCACTTAGCATAATACTCTCTAGGTCCAAACATACTGTTGCAAGTGGTAACATTTTATCCTTTTTTTATTGCTGAGTAATAGTCCATTTGTATACACACAGGGTGGGGCAATAGTAGGTTTACAGTTGTGAGCACACATAACAGCTTATTCTTGTATTATTATTTATTAATTACTGTATTACTTTCCATACGAACATCTGTAAACCTACTTTTGCCCCACCCTGTATGTACTACTGATTATTTATCCACTCATTTATCAATGGGCACTTGGATTGCTTCCATATCTTGGACATTGTAAACAATGCCACCACAAACACAAGGGTGCATATATTCTGCTGAAATAGTATTTTGAGTTTCTTCACATATATACCCAGAAGTGGAATCATTGGGTCAAAAGGCAAATTCCATTTTTAATTTTTTGAGGAACTTCCATACTGTTTTTCACAGTGGCTGGCACCAGCCTGCATTTCCGCCAACAATGTACAATGGTTCCCTTTTCTCCACATCCTCACCAGCACTTGTTGTTTGTGGATTTATTGATGATGGCCATTTTGACAGATGTGAATGGATATCTCATTGTGGTTTTAATTTGCACTTCTCTGACGATCAGTGCTGTTGAGCATCTTTTCATATGTCTATTTACCATCTGTATGCTCTCTTTGAAGAAGGTTCTACACAGCCCCCTGCCCATTTTTTTTTCATCCTCACATGAGGACATGCTTATTGATTTTAGAGAAAGGGGAAGGGAGGGAGAGAAAGAGGGAGAGAAAGACTGAAGTGAAAGAGAAACACTGATAAGTTGCCTCTTGCACATGCTCCCACTGGGACCAAACCCTCAGCCCAGGCATGTGCCCTGGCCAGGAATAGAATCCGGGACCTTTCCATTTACAGGATGACACTCCAACCAGTTGAGCTACACTGGCCAGAGCCCTATACCCATTTTTTTATTTTCTATTTAAGATTTTATTTATTTACTTTTAGAGAGAGTGGAAGGAAGGGACAAAGAGGGAAACATCAATGTGTAGTTGCTTCTCTCATACCCCCAACCAGGGACCTGGCCTGTAATCCAGGCATGTACCCCAACTGGGAATCAAACCAGTGAACTTCCAGTTCGCAAGCTGGTGCTCAATCCACTGAGCCACACCAGCCAGGGCTCTGCCCATTTCTTAAACTGGATTTTTTTTTTTTTTTTTTTTAGTATTGAGTTGTATGAGTTTTTTATAAATTTTGGATATTAACCCTTTTATCTTCCTTTCAGTAGGTTGTCATTTGTTAATGATTTCCTTTGTGGCACAAAAACTTTCTCGTTGCACGTAGTCACATTTATTTTTTTCTTTTCTTTCCTTTGTCCCAGGAGATAGATCAGAAAAAAAAATGTTGCTATAAGAAATGTCCAAGACTTTGCTGCCTATGTTTCCTTCTAAAAGTTTTATGGTTTCAAGTCTTACATTTAAAGTCTTTGATCCATTTTGAGTTTATTCTTGTATATGGTATAAGAAAGTGGTCTAGTCTCATTTTTTGTATATATCTGTCCAATTTTTCCAATACCACTTAATTGAATAGATTATCTTTACCACACTGTATGTTTTTGTCTCTTTTGTCAAATATTAATTGACCATACAGGCACAGGTTTATTTCTGGGCTAGCTATTCTGTTCCATTGATCTACGTCTGTTTTTATGCCAGTAACATGCTGTTTTGATTATTATGTACTTTTAGGATATTTTTATATCAGGTAACATGACACCTCCAACTTTGTTTTTTTCCCCTTAAGTTTGGCTATTTAGGCCTGTTGTGGTTACACTGAAATTTTTGGGTTATTTGTTCTATTTCTGTGAAATATGCCATTGGTATTTTGATAGGAATCGTGTTGCATCTACAAACTGCTTTGGGTTGGATGGACATTTAATGATGTTAATTCTTCCTACATATGATCACAGTATATGCTTCCCTTTATTTGCACCTTCTTCAATTTCTTTCCTCAGCATCTTATAATTTTACCTCCTTGGTTAAATTTTTTCCTGGGTATTTTGTTTTTCTGATGCAATTGTAAATGGGATTTTTTTTTTAATTTTCCCTTTCTGATAGTTCATCACTGGTATATAAAATTGCAACTGAGCCCTGGCAAAGTAGCTCAGTTGGTTAAGAGCATCGTTCCAATGTGCCAAGGTTGCAAATTCAATCACCAGTCAGGGCACATGCAAGAATCAATCAATAAATGCATAATTAAGTGAAACAATGAATCGACGTTTCTCTCACTCTAAAATCAGTAAAAATTTTTAAAATAAAGTTAAATTAAAAATAAATTAAAATGCAAACAAATTCTGAATATTTATTTTGTATACTGCTACTATAATGAATTCAGATAGCCGTTTTAGTAGTTTTTATTTACTTTTTAATTCTTTCTTTTTTCAAGATTTTTTATTTTCAGAGAGAGGGGAAGGGAAGGACAAAGAGAGGGAGAGAAACATCGATGTGTGAGAGAAACATCAATTGGTTGTCCCTTGCACAACCCCAACAGTTTGGGTGGGCCCCATAAGTTGGTTGGGATGAAGTCTCGGGATCTCCAGCATGGGGCAAACAGTGTTAGCCAGGTTGATGGAGTCTCAAATATGACTCCTGCCTGAGGCTCTGTGACTCTGTGGGGAGAGGGCTCAGAAAGGAGGCAATGGCCTCTTCCCCCTGTTCTGTCCGGGAGAAAGCTGTCCCCCAACTCTCTCTGTGATGCCAGACACTTCAGTTCCTCCCTGTATGCCTCTGATGCCTTTCAAGCTGCTACCCCAGCACTGCGACTCAGAGGGAGTGAGTCTGAGAAGGTGAGTCCGTTTAAGGGGAACTGTTTGGGGCTCCAGAAGTTTCTTCCATCAACTCAATCCCCTCTGGTTTTTGTAGAGAGAAGTTACGGGGACTTATTTTCCCACCACTGGAACCCTGGGCTGGGGGGCCTGGTGTGGGGCTAGGACTCCTTACTCCTGAGATATCCCTCCTGAATTTTTATCCACCACACATGGATATGGGACCAGCCTGTTCCGCATCTGTGCCCCTCCTACCAGTCTGGATGGATGTGGTTTAATTCTGTAGTTGTCAGACTTCCATTTAACTTGATTTCTCAACAAAACGTTTAAAGAATTTTTTCAAATGGGTAAGTTTTAGAAACATCTCCTAAAAAGGGAGCACTTACATTACTGTCTACCCTAAAACATACTGTGGATATGTGAAGGTTAAATTATGCTAAGCAAAATAAGTCAGAAAGACAAAACCATACAATCTCACTCATCTGTGGATTCTAATGAACAATATAAAACCAGAGGTACAGATACATGGAACAGACTGGCAGATCTCAGAGGGGAGCAGGTGGGGGGAACTGGAAGAGATCAGCCAAAGAACACACATCCATATATGCATGGACACAGACAACAATGTGGGGAAGGCCAGGGAGGGGGCTGGGTGATGGGGACAAAGCAGGGAAAAATGAGGGATATCTCTATTAATTCCAACAATAAAAAAATTAACAAAAAATATGATGATGTGGTAAATTATCATTCAAGTAAAAATAATTTCTTCAGCAGATATTTTTAGCAAGGAAAAAATAACCCAAAGACGTAGTGTCCAGGAGTGGAGGCCTGCTGCCTCTGGTCCCTACCTGACCGGAAGCGCTCATCCCGCGAGTTGGTGGGCCGTGGCTTCTGCTGCTTAGGCACTGCAGCTGAGGTTTGTGAGGGCCCAGGGGTCCTAGGTTCTGTTTGGAGGGATGGGTCCACTCCTGAAACACAATTTTATAGGTACGTCTTGTGTCAACCACTTACTTTTCCAACTGTGGAAAAACCCATTTTAAACAGCACACGCTGTACCAAAATAAATGATCTGAGCACATGCACCCCGAAGACCTGAGTGTGGAGGTCGAGGGGGAGCTGTGGATGTCCACTTGCAGCTCTCTCCCCACAGTGCCTGCAGCCCAACCCTGCATCTGTCATCCACTGTTCCAAGAAAGGCGACCATCACAGAGCCCGGTCCTGAGCCCTATAAGCACCGCACATGCCACTGCTCAAGCAGACTCTCCAGAGAAGGCCCTCCAAAAGGGTGTTTCCACACCATAAACACTGCCTGAGTCTGAAAGTCACTCTTTCTGGCACTGCCCACGATGTCGGCATACTCAGTGAGAAGCAGCCCTCTAAGCAATCATAAAGGTGTCACCAGTCGCCCTTAGACGCAGGCAGGAAAGAAGTGGACTGGTGGAGAAAGAGCAAAGAAAAGCACAGATGATAAGGATGACAGCAGTCCACCACGCTCAGACTCAGGCCCAGCTGCCCTGACCTGCAGCAACTGCTTACTGTCTCCACACCCAACCCATTGATGACTGTCCACACACGTGGCCAGGCCTGCAGCGCTCACGTCCTCCACCCTGACCACACAGGCCCTCAGGATACAGTGTGGTGAGTAAAGGAATGAGGTCATTAAATGAAGTCTCTGGTGTTGTCTGAGTCCCCATTTGCTGACATTTGGGAACAGCATAAAGCAAAGCCTTCAGTTGTGCGTCATCAAAATAATCGGCTTAATTTAGCCTTTGGTTCAAAATGTCTCATAAAAATTGCCAGCAGGACTCCAGCCCCACTGGTTCCTCTGGCCCTCATCGTTCCCGAAAAAAGGCAGTTTATCCCTGCCCTGGACCCTGGTAGTCAGCGACTGCCCAATGGACACAGTGTAGCAGGAGTGATGCTATATGACTTCTGAGGCCAGTCACAAAAAGTGACACAGCTCTCATGTACGTCAGCATGTCCTCTCAGTGACAGCACACTGAAAGGACACATGAGAGGACAGAGGGGGACAGAAGCCATGTAGGAGCCCTGTGCTTGGCTGTCTGAGTCTCCCAGCACCAATCCCACAGCTGTGACTGAGAAGCCCCCCAGATCATCGGCTCTGGCTCTGTGGACAACGTGCAACTGCCCTACAGCCCAGCCAAGCTGCAGGTCCATGAGCAGAAAGAGGCTGTCACTGCTGTTTCAAGTCCTGCATTTTAGGGTGGTCAGTTATTAGCGCTACAGAATGAGAACCTCTCTGAAACCCAATGTTCGGCTCTTCTGAATTTGACCATCCATGCACACATACACACATACACACACACGCGCGCACCCACAGCAATACTGATCAGTACTGCCACTGGCTTTGTTTGTTGTGACCGAGTGAAACTGCTTCACGTTCGCAGTGGAGTTGAGAATGCACAGAATGTTATGTGCCATGGATTATAAATAGGTGTGTTGCAACTGATGTACATACCAACGGACATCCCTATACTTACATTCCAAAATATGGGCACTCTGATTCTTTGAGATTCATTTATTCAAGACAAAAAACCCATTGTGAAATTACTGGATAAAAGAGAAGGTATATTTTGAACTTTAACAGATATCAAGGGGCAACTTTCCAAAAAGATTACAGCAATTCGCACTCACAAGCAATGTATGAAAGTACCATTTCCCCAAATCCTTTCAGCATTGGATGTTACAAAGTTTTAGAATTTTGCCAAGCTGACAGGAGAAAAATGGTTCATTTTAATTTGAGTTTCCCTACCTACTGTTGGGGTTGAACATAATGTTTATGGCCCATCCGTATTTCCTCTTCTCTGAATTTCTATTCATTTTACCAAGCTAATAAGCCCCCTGAAAAGAACTGCAGGAAGCCCTTGTCTGCTGGGGACACTACCCTGCACTGAGCACACCTCCCTAATCTGCAGCTCAGCAGCTCAGTCATTCTGAAATATATTCATTTCCAGGGAACCAATCATACCAGTTTTTCTTTTTCTTCCTAACTTCCAGGTCTCCTATCTTGTAACCTCTACTCAGGAGTTACTCAAAGGTACTCCTGAATTTCATAGTATCTCTTAATTACAAACCTTTTTAGAGCTGTGACCCTTAAGTCTCTGTTCACTAACAGTGGAGAGGAAGAGGATCCCAGCTCTGTGTCCGCCCTTTGAACGTTCCTAAGTCACTGCCAGACCCCTTTCTCTTCCACTCATTTTCTTCTACTCCCTTTGCAAGACCCCCTGTTGTGACTAACAACAAAGTGTACATCTTGAGGGCCAGTTCTTTCTCACTAGTATTCTTTTTCAAAAATGTATTGGCTACTCTCAGAACTTGCCTCCTGCAAGTGGGCTATTTTTTTCCAATATCAGTTTGGAGGTGGGGTGCAGAATCAGCTACCGGTATTCAGACTGAACTATAATGTCCATACTTTAATCTTGAAACTGCCAATTTTATAAAAATTTTTCTATTGCTGTTCAATTACAGTCATCCTAATTTTCCCCCATTGCTCTCCTCCGCCCCACCCCCTCACTCCCACAATTCCCACCCCATTGTCCATGTCCACTGGTCCTTTATACATATCCCTGACTTGGCCCTTTCTCTTCTTTCACCTGTTATTCCCCCTCCCGCTCCCCTCTGGTTACTATCAGTTTGTTCTTTATTTCCATGTTTCTGGTTCTATTTTGCTCATTTGTTTGTTATGTTAATTAGGTTACACTTATAGGTGAGATCATATGGTATTTATCTGTCACTGCCTGGCTTACTTCCCTTAGTATAATGCTCTCCAGTTCCATCCATGCTGTTGTGAAGGGTAGGAGCTCCTTCTTTCTTTCTGCTGCGTAGTATTTCATTGTGTGAATGTACCACAGTTTTTTAATCCACTCATTTACTGATAGGCACTTTTAGGCTGTTTCCAAGCACCTGGCTATTGTAAATTGTGCTGCTATAAAGATTGGGTGCATAGGTTCTTTTGAATTGGTGTTTCAGGATTCTTAGGGTATAATCTCATCATCCCAGCATTGGAATTACTGGATCAAAAGGCAGTTCCATTTTTTTGTTTTTTGAGGAAATTCCATACTGTTTTCCACAGTGGCTACACTAGTCTGCATTCCCAACAGTGGACTAGGGTTCCCTTTTCTCCACAACCTTGCCAGCACTTGTTATTTGTTGATTTGGTTATGATGGCCATTCTGACAGGTGTGAGGTGGTAACTCACTGTGGTTTTAATTTGCATCTCTCTGATGGCTAGTGATGCTGAGCATCCTTTCATACATCTCTGGGCCCTCTGTATGTCCTCCTTGGAGAAGTGTCTGCTCAGGTCCTGTGTCCATTTTTAATTGGCTTGTTTGTTTTCTTGGTGTGGAGTCATGTGAGTTCTATATATACAATGTTTTTCCATTTAGAAATTTGTTGTTTCTTCTATTTGAAGGTGTTGGCTATTTCTTTCAAATAGATTTTATGACCCTAATAAAGTTCTGTGACTTTCTTGCTAAATGTATTAATAAGCAACTGACAGTTTACTGCCCCTATGTTTTTTCGTTAACAAAAATTCTGCCAGAGAAAAGCTATAGATTCTTACATATTTGTCTTACATCAAAGCAAAAACTCTAATTCTAATAGTTAATAAGCAGTCACCTGGGTTTTCAAGGTATAAAATAACACCATCTGTAACTAAAGATGTTCATCCTGCTTTGTTTCCCATCATATCACACTGACAGTGGACACCAAACAAAGTGGCCTAAGAGCGGGCACAGCGAGCACTCCCGTCTCACCCTGCACAGGACGGAAATGCTACAGTACGTGATCGTACAATGTGCCGCTGGTTGTTGATGTTTGCAAACAGGCTGTCAGATGTTTCCACCATTTCCTTAAATTCCAGTTTTACTCAGAGGTTGATGTTGCTTTATTTTAGAGGAATTAATGTCAGTGTATAAAGAGACTCTTCACTATTGTTTTTGTTGTTGACTGTAAAATATATCACACTGATATAAAAAGCATAAAGGATGTTTTCAGTTTAAGAATTATTATAAGGAAATAACAATGATACTGGTTAAGAAATAAACACTTGAGTGCCGCGGCGCGGGAGGCCCTGCGGGCCCTCAGTCTCACTCCAAGACAACATGCCGTGCTGACTTCAGTGAAAACCACTCCTCTGTCTTTCTTCACCAACTACATAAAGGTTCCTAAATAGCGCAGTTTGGCGTGTTTTTCACTTCAACTACCTCTGGTCCTTTGCAATTATTTCTTTCACTACCCATATGTTTACAGGCTTCATCTTTGCTGATACATGCAGGTCTTCAGCTTTCCCCTGTATGAACTCTGTCGGCTGGTGTTCTAGTTACTGACAGTTGAAGGATACAATACACACTCCTGTGTGTAAGCAAACACAAGTGCAAACATCCAAAGTTTCTCGAGGGCACCCATGTACCTGAAGGAGAACTGCTGGTCGCCTCTGACCTCTTCAACTTTATGAGGTAACACTAACTGCCCATACCCCTACCGTCTAAACCCTCTCCACCAACCGGAGGTTGGGTGGGCTTTAATCGGCATTTCTCTGATTACTGCTGAGTTTTAGCACCTTTTGTTTGCTTGCTGGCCATGAGGGTTTCCTCTTATCAAATGCTTACTCAAGTCTTTAGCTCATTCTTCTTCTGGGCTTTTTCTGTTTTAATCATGTTGGGGAACTTTCTGGCTATTTGAGCTTCAATTAATTAAAATTAAATTAAAAATTCAGTCTTTCGCTACCTGTCATTATTTCCAGTGCTCAAAGCTCTATGTGGCTAGTATCACTGGACACTACAGCCTTGGAGCACTTTCATCATCCCAGGAAGTTCTGCTGAATGGTGATGCTTTCATTATTTTTTTACGATTCTCTTCTCCCACTCAGGAGCTTGTACATATTCTCTTCCTGGTGACTTTTAACAAAATAAAATTCTTAATTTTAACGGAGTCCAATTTACTAACCTTTTCCTTTAAAGTTGCTGCTTTCTGGTGCCTTTAGTGACTTAAGAAACCCTTCCTATCTCAAGATGATGACAATTTCCTATATGACCTTCTAAAGGTGCTACAGGATTTGCCTTTCACATTTGGACTAACGTCACCTATCTTACAAGTGAGCACGGAACTGGGCCAGCACCACGACCCGCAGCGCTGTTTCCACCACAAGCCAAGTCTCCTCCAGACGCACACCTGTGCCTGGGCCCCACGCTCTGCTGTGCTCAGCTCACCCAGCAGTCCACCCTTGTGCCAAGCCATGCTGCCTTACTGATGACAGCATGACATCCGTTCTTCATGCCCTGATACGGCAAATCTTCCCATCTCGTTCTTCTTTTCTGAGCATACTCTGAATCCCTTGGCCCTTTAAACTTATACATAAAATTTATGATTAGCTTGTTAAACTACACACACACACACAAAACCTGTTGAAATGATGAGTGTGCTGCCTCTACAGATCAGTCTCAGGTGGGAAGAACTGAATCTTTAAATATTTGTTTCAAACCTAAGTAAGAAAATGTTCCTTACAATAATCATAAAAATAATCATGTTCAATAGTCAATTAAAATACAATAAATTCTACTTGGGAATGAGATCTATACCAAACCAGAGCTGTAAATTATAATCTATGCGTTTGGATTTTATTATTTAACATTGGAGACATTATTTGTCCAGTCCTTCTTAATAAGCAGCACAGGAAAAATAGGAAACATACCAATTATAAGCTCTAAAATCAAGTTCTATGAGATACCATAATTGTTACAGAACACTCGAGAGTGCTGCCCTCACCTTGAAGAAGTGGTATGTAGCGCGCAAGCAGCTTCGCCCTTTTCTTTTCATATCCTTTTTGAGTGATGTCACCTAAAACAACAATGGTAAAAGAGAATTATGTTTCTTCTAAAGTTACTAAAATTTTTAATTAAAGATTAATTCATAATGAAAAAACTGGAAACACAAATGTCCTCCAACTAGTGACTGGTAAACAAACTATGATTCACACAATGCAATACTATTCAGCAGTAAAAAGGAAAAAATTACTGATATACAGAACAATTTAGATAGCTCCCATATACTGCTCTTTCACCTACTGCTAAGTGAAAGAATCCTTCCACTTACATGACATGTAAGTTTTACCTCTTTTGGAAGAGATAAAACTATAAAAAGATGGAGAACAAACAGTGGTTGCCAGGGGATGGAGTGGGGGGAGGGCTGACTACAAAGAGGGACTAGGGAATTTGGGGGGACAATGCCTCTGTTCTGTTTTTATTATGGTGGTGGTTCCACAACCTTGTTCGTTAACAACTTACAGAATTGCCCACAAGAAAGGGTGAGTTTTACTGTATGTAAATAATAACTCAACGTTCCCCAGCAGACGGCCAGAAATGCAGAGGCCATGCCCCAGACTGACAGAATCCGAACCTGCACTTTAGTAAGACACTCCCACACCCCCCGCCCCCCACCTCACCCAGTGATTCCTGCACAGGTTCAAGCTGTGGAAGCACTGGTGTGAAGGACTCAGAGAAAACAAACCTTCCCAACCACAGGATGGTTCCTGGTGATGATTCAGGGAAAAAAACTGCTGTTCTGATAACGTTATAAAGAACAGCCTAAAAATGAAATAATATCTAGGAACAAGAGAGGAAACACACTTTTCAACCTAAAAATACCACCACATGGTTTGCGAGACAGAACTGGGTGTTCAAAGCAGATCTGTCATGTTTGGGAGACTTTATTTAGACCAGAAATATATATTACAATTTCCACTAGTAGCTTGTTCTTTGGGTGAACTGTCTGGAAAAGAAAGCTTTTACGTTCCGCAAGCCCTCATCTCACCCCCTCTTTGCCCCCTTACTCCAAACAAACAAGCAAAGCTGTCAAGCTGCTATCACTTACTGAGTGCTTCACAAGTGTTTCCTTTAGATAAACTTTTATTTTTAACCCTCACCTAAGGATACGTTTATTGATTTTTAGAGAGTGAGGGAAGTGGGGGAGAGAGGGAGAGAGAGAAACAATGACCAGTTGCCTCCCATAAGAGCCCCACTGGGAACCAAACCAGCAACCTAGGTACGTGTCCTGACAAAGCATCAAACCTCCAACCTTTTGGTGTATGGGACGATGCTCCAACCAACTGAGCAACCCAGCCAGGGCTACATAAACTCTTGACTACAGGATCTGTTGTATCAAAAGACTGACACCTTTAAACATCTGCCAATCTATTAAGCCTCACTGAAAGCCTCTGGGTAGACATTAATACACCACCCTACAAGATGATGAGTCTGAGGTCAGGGCAGTAACCAGGTCCTGCCCACCGCACAGGCAGTTCCTCTGGGATGGGCCAGCTGGGCCCCACGGATCTTGCACAGATCCTCTGCTCCAACAGCAGCTCATTCGGTCAGCCCTCTCCACACAGTCCCCCTAGTTATCTCACCTATCCTTCCCTTTACTTATCCTTCTGCTCTCACTATCCTATCCCTGCCCACAGGAAACTATTCTATCACAGTTAGTATCTTAATTCGAATATGTTCTGCAGAATACACACTGCCTTGTGTCCATGTACTTTTACCCAAATGGCATTACATTATAAATCTCACCCTACTGCCTACAGCATTTTTCTCTAAGCACTCCATTTTAACATCAACCCATTCACAGTGCAATGGGCACACCACCCACTGCTGATGGCAGTGGCCCTTGGGGTACATCATCCTGTCCTGCCCACTCATTTGATACTAACAGACCCTGATAGGATCCAGAATATAACTGCGTGATTTCACTATGTTTCAACTTGTGAACAAGTTTAAAGCACAAGTATTTTTTTAAAGCAATCTACTAAAATATTGCTTCCTCTGGAATATATAAAAGTATGTATGTAATTAAGATAACCTTACATGAACACTAAATATTGCTACACAAACTAAAATAGATAAATAACTATTTAAAATCAGAGCATATGCTTTTCCAGGATATTGAAAAATTAAGTATTCACTTTCCAGAAATAATTTATGGTCCCATTTCAAATGAACGTTTACATGACGAATGTACCCAAAGAGCACTTGGAAAGGACACGTGCTGTAACTCCCTGGTGGATGTTCGTGATATCCCAAAAGGTGGCTCATCTTTTTCACTGAACCAACTGAACATAACCAGTCACACATTTTCACGTATCCAACTTAGACACTCACTCAACACACCATTGAATGCAAAGCTTCCACCCACACAAAGAGCAAAGTAGAATTCCAAAACAGAATCCAGACACGAGACTACAGTCATGGATGCAGAATGACATTTCACTGAGTGATGGACCAAACACAGGATGGCAGTCCCATAGATTTCATGGAGCTTAAAGAGTCCTATTACCTAGCGACATCCCAACATCGTAGGGCAACGCTTCCATGTTTGTGATGATGCTGGTGTAAATAAATCTGCACTGCCAGTCTTACAGAAGAACACATACACTTATGTACAGTACATAATACTTGACAGTAAGTTAACTATGTTACTGGTCTATGTGTTTACTATACTATACATTGTATCATTAAGAGTGTACTCTCTCTACTGACAAAGAAAAAGTCTGCTGTAGCCATGTCACAACGACAGCAGCCTCATACATCTTGTGTCTACCACCTCGTTACTGCATCATGTTCTCTTGTGTTTAATCACATGTTTGTGTGAGTTTAACAGGTTTTTCGGGCCAGCAGTCCAGGAGCAGTGAGCCGCACACACACCTCAGTGTGGCGGGGCAAGTGCCTCTGTTATGACTGCGCAAGGACAAGAAGCGCATAAGGACACACTGCTCAGAATGGGTCCCCACTGCTAAGCAGCACATGACTGTAATGAGCTAATAGAAAAGGGACTTGAATCCCAGTTTCCTGACCCCAAGTTCAGGAGAGCCAAGCTCCCTGATATACTGCACAGGACTGGGGTAACCCTGACTTGAAAGCCGTAGGGAATCTCAGACAGAGTGGAGCTCTCCTCTTGGCTGAGCACCCAGGAACACGGGGACTTTGGAAAAATGTGTCATAGTTTGTTTACCAAAACTAGCTTCTCTGGTGGTCTGAAAGACAGCAGCTGTTCTTACCAGCCCTCTAGGTCAGTGATTTTCAACTGGTGTGCCGCAAGAAGGCGGTCAGGGGCGCGGACCTCTTCCTTAGACTGTCAAATTAGAAAAATGGTAACAGCCAACACCACCATAGTGCTCTGGTGTGAATGAATCAAAATTACACCTAATTTCTATCAGATTGGCAAAAAATTGATTTTTCTGGTGTGCCGCAGAATTTCAGTAATTAGTTTATATGTGCCATGAGATGGAAAAGGCTCAAAATCGCTGCTGTAGGTAGGGGCACAATGTGCAGCCACTGCCACAAACCAAAGTTGCTCAGGATCACAGACACAAAATCCCATACAGCCAGCCCTCCACATCCATGGATTCTACATCCACAGATTCAACCAGCAGCTGAGAAAATATTCAGAGAAAAGGTTACATGGGTGCTACTGTGCACTGCATAGTTGGGTCTACAATGGTTGCTTTGATACTGGACATGTACGCTTTTTTTACCTTGTCAGTATTCCTTACACAATACAGTTTGTCTACAATGGTTGCTTTGATACTGGACATGTACGCTTTTTTTACCTTGTCAGTATTCCTTACACAATACAGTGTAACAGGTATTTACATGGCATCTATATCATATTAGGTATTGTAAATAATCCAGAGATGATTGCATGTATATGGGAGGATGTGCATAGGTTATATGCAAATCCTGCACCATTTTATACAACAGACTTGAGCAACTGGGGATTTTT
The DNA here is from genome assembly GCA_004027475.1 of Anoura caudifer. NCBI lineage: Eukaryota > Metazoa > Chordata > Mammalia > Chiroptera > Phyllostomidae > Anoura > Anoura caudifer. The sequence continues at coordinate 9,838 of PVKU01012195.1, read as the reverse complement.
TGGTATCCTCTAGGGTCCTGGAACCAGTACCCCACGGATACCAAGGGGCAACTGTAATATCACCAAGTCCCTAACTTAGCAGCATATCATAATTTCTAAAAACCTACTCTTGAAAGCACTGAACAACTCCTCAAGCTCACAGAAACAAGGACAGGTAGTGAATACTATATGTACCAGCAAACAGGGGAGACAACTTTTGTCCATAAAAGGAAGCAAAAAGGGAACAAAGGAGTAAAGATGCTGCCATACCTGATTAATACAGAATTCTGTTGGCCCTAAAAAAAATATTGTGGTATCTGAGGAGTGGAAATGTGGGTATCACATGGATTGATATTCTATTGAGTAAAACAAGTTGAAAAACAATGTACATACTAAATTATCTAACTGGTGAAAATAAATAAAACTATATTTACATGCATGTAGGTATATACATCTGTGTATGCAAAAAATATTCTGGAAGGATGCCCAACAAATCACTAATAGTGGTTACCCCAGAGAGTGATTTATCTGGTTTTGGCTGGGTGTGAGACAGATTTCAGTTTTTACTTCAAACACTTCTGAACTCTTTAAAATTTTTAGCAGAATTATGCAATTCTTTGTAATTAAGAAAAATGGAGGACATACAGAATGCCCAGAGACATATGAAAGGATGCTCAGAATCACTAATCAGAGAGATGCAAATCAAAACCACAATGAAATACCACCTCACACCTGTCAGAATGGCCATCATAAACAAAGCAACAAACAAGTGTTGGAGAGGATATGGAGAAAAGGGAACCCTAGTGCACTGTTGGTGGGATCGCAGGCTGGTGCAGCCACTGTGGAAAACAGTATGGAGTTACTTCAGAAAACTAAAAATGAAACTGCCTTTTGACCCAGCAATTCCACTGTTGGGATTATACCCTAAGAATCCTGATATACCAATCCAGAAGAACCTAGGCACCCCAATGTTCACAGCAGCACAATTTACAATAGTCAAGTGCTGGAAGCAACCTAAGTGCCCATCAGTAAATGAGTGGATGAAAAACTGGTACATTTACACAATGGAATACTTTGCAGTACAGAGAAAGGAGCTCCTACCCTTCGCGACAACATGGATAGAACTGGAGATCATTATACTAAGTGAAATAAGCCAGGCAGTGAAAGACAAATACCATATGATCTCACCTATAAGTGGAACCTAATCAACAAAACAAGCAAGCAAGCAAAATATAATCAGAGACAATGAAATTAAGAACAAATTGATAGTAACCAGAGGTGAGGTGGGAGGGGATAACAGGGGAGGAGAGGGGAAGGTATGTCAAGGAACATGTATAAGGGACACATGGACAAAGCCAAATGGGGGTAGGATCAAGGGTGGGAGGTGGTGATGGCTGGGGTAGGGGGGAGTGGTGGGAGGAAAACTGACACAACTGTACTTGAACAACAATAAAAAAAAGAAAGAAAAAAATGGAAGATGGTTTGATAATGTACTATGGTTAGATAAGATGTTATTGCAGGAAACTGAATGAATTCCACGCACTATTTTTGTAACTATGAGGCTAAAATTATTCTAAGTTAAAAGTTAAAAAATATATAGGCGAGACTACATAAAATTGGCTTTATTCCTTTTTTAAATGTTTGATAAAATTTGTCAGGAAACCATCTGGGCTTACAGGTTTTCCAGAAGGTTGGTAGTTTTTTCTTTTGCTTTATTTTACTTTTTTAAATCAAGACTTTACAAGGGAGGTTTAAAGTTCACAACAAAATTGAGGACAAGGTACAGAGAGTTCCCATATAGCCCCTCCCCCTAAACATGCATAGTCTCGCCCACTATCAACATTCCCCACTGTAGTGGTACATTTGTTATAACTGATGAACTAAAATGACACATCAAAATCACCCAAAGTCCATATGGCTCACTCCTAGTGTTGTAAATTCTATGGGTTTGGACAAATACATGACATGTATCAATCATTAGGATATCACACAGAGTATTTCACTGCCCTAAAAACCCTCTGTGCTCTGCCTATTTAACCATTCCCAGCCCCCACACCCCAGCCCCTGGCAATTACTTTTTTTTTTTTTTTTTTACTGTATCCATGGCTTTCCAGAATGCCATATAGCTGGAAAAGTCAGCCTTTTCAGGTTGACTTCTGCCACTTAGTAATATGTATTTAAGTGTATTCCACGTCTTTTCTTGGATTGATAACTCCAATTTTTTAATCCTCATCCGAGAAATTTTTTTTAATTGCTTTTAGAGAGAGAGGGAAGGGAAAGAGGAAGGGAGAGGGAAAAAAAACAATGATGGGAGAGAGAAGCAATTGGCTGGTTGCTTTCCATACACTCCTGGACCAAGGAATCCTATGTGCTTGGACCTGGAATCCTACGCATCCAAACCAAACGTGCCAGGACCACACACACCTGGGCCTGGACCAGGGATGGCACCAGTAACCCAGGTATGTGCCCTGACTGGGAATCGAACCCACAACCTTTCAGTTACAAGACAAAGCTCCAACCAAATGAGCCACACCAGCCCAGGCTGATAAATCAATTCTTTTTAGTGCTGAATAACATTCCATTGTCTGGATGGAACAATTTATTTAACCAAGGATCTCTTGGTGGTTTCCAAGGGTTGGCAACTATGAATAAAGGTCACATCTGTGTGCAGGTATTTGTGTGGACATATATTTGCAACTCCTTTGGGTAAATACCAAGAAACATGATTGCTGGATTATATGGTAAGATTGTATTGCATGTTCAGTTTCATGAGAAACCACCAAACTCTTGAGGATTTTTTGCATCTGTGTTTATGACATAGTGGTTTGCAGATTTCTTGTAATGTTGTCTGATTTTGGTATCAGGGGAATGCACGCCTCAAAGTCAGTTAGGAGATATTCCTTCTGCATTTATTCTATGAAAGAGACTGTAGAGAACTGGAACAATTCCTTCCCTAAACTTGCGGTAGAATTAACCAGTGAACCTATGTGGGCCTGGAGTTTTCTGTTTTAAAAGGTAATTAATTACTGATTCAATTTATCAGATAAATAGGCCTATTCAGATCGTCTATTTCTTCCTGTGTTGGCAAAGTTTTGGCAAATTGTGTCTTTCAAGGAATCGGCCCGTTTCATCTAGTTTATCAGACTTGGGGGCATAGCCCTGACCAGTGTGGCTCAGTTGGTTGGGTGTCATCCTGCAAAGCGAATGGTCGTCAGTTAGATTCCCAGTCGGGGCACATGCCTGGGTTGCAGGTTGAGTCCCCAGGCAGGGTGCTAGAGACAGCAGATCGATGCTTCTCTCCTTCTCTTCCTCCCTCCCTTCCCGTCTCTCTAAAAGTAAATAAACAAATATTTTTAAAAATTGGGGACATAGAGTTGTTCACAGTATTCTTTCGTTACTCTTTTAATGTCCAAAGGACCTGTATGATTTCCCCTTTCATTATTTGATACTAGTAATTTGTGTCCTGTCTTCTTTTCTCAGCCTGGCTAGAGGCTTACCAATTTCACTAATCTTTTCAAAGAACCAGTTTTTGGTTTCATTGATTCTACTACTTTTTGGTTTTCAATGTCATTGATTTCTGCTCTAATCTACTTTGCATTTAATTTGCTCTTCCTTTCCTAGTTTTCAAAGGTGGAAACTTAGGTAATTATTTTATTGGGATATAATTGACATATAACAGTATATTAATTTCAGGTGTACTTTTTTTGCTATCTATTTTGCTTGGTATGCTCTGAGCTTCCTAGGTCTGTGGGTTGTATCTGACATTGATGAATTCTCAGTCATTACTGTTTCAGTTATTTCTTCTGTTCCTCTCTCTCATCCTCCCGTATTCCCACTACAGTGTGTTACACAAGGATTGCTTGTCCCACAATATTCTCTTCTGGTTTCCTTTTTCAGCCTTTGATCTCTTTGCTTTTCAGTTTCCAAGGATTCTATTGATATATCCTGTAGTTCAGAGACTCTTTCCTCCGCTGTATCTACTCTACCAGGAAGTTCATCAAAGTCATTCTCTATTTCTGGACTGGGACGTCACAAGGTTTCTCAGTCACCCCCACCTTTTGGTGACACAGGATGCCTAGAGGGGGCTGGAGTTGGGTATTTCCTTTCTCCCACCGCAGTTAGATGCTGATAATACCCTAGCAGTTTCACCTCTGGTTAACCAGTCTCACCCTGAGGGCAGGCCTTGATAAGAAAAATAGAGTACTCCAGAGCATAGGTAGCAAACACAAGGCCCTTAAATAGACCTAAAATTATATTTGGCCCTTTGAAGGTGACCCCAAGGCTGATGTGGCCCTCAGTGAAAATGAGTTTGACACCCCTGCTCTAAAGTATTTCAAAATAGTTCCTTCACTCCAGAAACCCGTCTCTACTGTGGGAACCTGGTCAGGCTCCTCCCTCAGGACTGGGTCCTCCTGGAGTTTCTAACTCTCTCTGAGTTGTCCACACTGAACCTCCGGCAATGCCTCAATTACTGGAATCAGGTTCTCCTGCCGCAGCACTGGTTCCCACAGTGATCTCTGCTCACGAGTCTCTCCGGTGGCTCCCTGTATCCACCTACCTGTGTCTCCAATCTTGGGGGATGAAATAGAAATGAAGTGACTTTTTGTCACAACAGGCACAAAATTCAACTCAAGATGGATTATGCATCTAAATGCAGAAGATAGGCCAATAAAGGTTTTTTAAAGTAATATAGAACATCTTCACAACCATGAAGTAAGAAAAAAGCTCTTTAACAGGATACAAAGATCACTAAGCATAAAGGAAAAAACAAAAGTACTTCATACCTCCAATAAAATCCACAAAGCGGTAATAAAGAACAAACAATGAAAAGAAAAATACCTTCTCCTCTAAGTATGTTGCAGATCTTGAGGTAGGTGGATTAGTTTCCTGTGACTGCTGTAACAAATTATCACAAACTTGGTGTCTTAAAGCAAGAGAAATTTACTCTCACACAGTTCTGGAAGCCAGAAATCCAAAATCAGTTTCACAGAACCAGAATCAGGGTGGCAGGGCCACACTCCCTCTGAGGGCCCTGGGGGGAGTCCTCTCCTTGACTCTTCCAACTGCAACATTCCTCCATTTGTGGCCCATCCTTCCATCCCTGCCTTGACAAGCACTGCCCCTCCCCCATCTTAGTCTGCTTCTCTCTTACAGAGACACTGTTGATGGCAAGTAAGGTCCACTCCAAAAATGTCTAACTTAATCACATCTGCAAAGACCCTTTTTCCAAATAAGGTAACATTCAAAGCCTCCCTGGATTCGGGCCTGATTCCTTTGAGATCACCAAGAAGTATACTACAGTGGAAACCAATAAAAGATAGAAAAAGTTTCAACTAGGAGGTGGGGAGGGCTGGGGTGGTGGGCTGGGTTGGGAGTAAAAGACAGAAAGCTGTACAAGAACAACAATTAAAATAAATTTTAAAAAAAATTAATATTAGAATAGAGGATTTTAGCAAGCAGGATCATGAAAATGTAGGAAAGCAGTTGAAAGGCCAATTTTTCAATCATAAAAGGGAGTATCCTGGATAACGCAGAAGCTCTGCCTTCTATCTTAAGTCCAGACACTGAGCAGTGGTGTCTTTCAAACCAGCCTGTGATGTGGACACTGCCCTAAGTGACAGCAGTAACTTCCTACGTACCTCTGTTGTCAGCCTCTCCCCAACCATGGTTCTATGCTTCCCATGTCAACTACAGTAAGGGTTCTAACATGGACCTAGTTCTATTTTTTCCAAATCATGTTCTATGGTTTCCAAATTTATTGTTACTGGCTCTAGTATAGACCAAATCAGAATAATTTCGTAAAAAAAAAAAGTTTCAACTATTATACTATTAGGAAAAAGAACATGTGATTCCTTGAGTTACCTTAGTTAGGAAGGGCAAATGCCTCTAGGTCAACAATGCCAGATTTACCCCAACAAAGTGGCTGTACAGATAAATGGAATGACTGTTTTTAATTATGTCCACGGTCTAGCAAGGTCACATCAATCCAAAGAATAAGAGAGAACCTGAGCCAGAATATGCTGTTGATGAGATTCAGCCCAAAGCTTCCTTGACCCACCCTGGATCTGCTTCCTCCAACACTGAGCCCACTCTGACTCCTACGCTCCCTACCATCAGCCACTGTTTGGGCAGGAAGGCTCTCCCACTTCCCTCTTTTTCTGAGCACGTCTCCGATGCCAGTTTGTGCCCGAGCTCCCAGGCTGAGGCCGTGACACCTGCCCCCCACCGCCCCCCTGTAATCTTCTTCAAGTGGACTGTGGCACGATGCTGGTGCCAACCCTACAGGTTGCTCATCCTCCACTTGCTTCAAAACATACATTTGGACTGCAAAATAAATGGTGGGTAAATGTCATTATAGACATGTCAAAACCCACAGAAGGCATAGCACCATGAGGCAATGTATGGGCCCTGGGTGACAACGAAGTGTCAGTGCGTAGGTCACTGACTGTAACACGTACTGCTCTGTGGGATTACCCACAGTGGGGGAGGCTGAGCATGTGTGGGAACAAGGGTTTATGGGAACTCTCTGTGCTTTCCACTTAATTTTGCTGTTAAAAAAAAAACTGCTCTATGGCCCTGGCTGGTGGTGTAGCTCAGTGGATTGAGCGCGGGCCTGCGAACCAAAGGATAGCGGTTCGATTCCCAGTCAGGGCAAATGCCTGAGTTGCAGGCCAGTTCCCAGCAGGGGACGCACAAGAAGCAACCATACATTGATATTTCTCTCCCTCTCTCCTTCCCTTCCCCTCTAAAGATAAAATCTAAAAAAAAAATTAAAACAAAAAAAACTGCTCTATAATTGCTCTATAAAATTGCTCTATAAAGTAGTTCATTTTAAAAAAATAGACACTTCACAGAAAAAAAATTAATACATTATGGTATAATCACATGAGACAATACGCAAAATAGAATAAGCCAGAGCTACATGTGTTAACATTAAAAAAACATAATGTTAGGATAAAAAGCAAGTTTCAGAAGGAGTCATATAGTAGATCATTTATGTTGTTTTAAAACATGCAAAATGGCACTATAGATAAAGGATGTAAGAATACGCAATAAAATGATAAAACACCAAGTTCAGAAGAGAAGTTGGGGAGAGGGGAATGGACCCAGAGTGAGTGTGGCTTCAACTCTCTTGGTAATGGTTCTATGGCAAAATTCTTAATTTTTTCAAAAAGTTGGATGGTAGGTACATGGGTGTGTATACAATGATTCTCACAAGTTTTCTGTGTTTGAAACATTTCACAACTAGAAAAACTTTCAAGTGAGCAAGCATCCACATTCTACAGTTTCTAAATGAATTCTGGAGCCGGCTAGGTTGTGCTTCCCAAGGACTCGAGAGAGTCCTTGCTCAATGCAAGTATCTGCCATATTTCCTACAATCCTCATGAGCTTATTTAAATTATCCCACTTAACCAAGTAAGAGCCTGAACATACATTTAGGACATACAAGAGAAAGATAGTAAGATTCTTCCATAAAATGTGGCTCTTGGCTAACAAATTTATATTACATAAATGTGTAAACAGATAATAAACCTTTTAAAGATAGCAGACATTTAATGAAAGAATGCTTTTACACATCACTTGGAGAGATTTAAAGCCACACTATGGTATGATTCTTATGAGACACTCATGATTAGAACTTAGAAAGCTCTTGCAGCTGGAAGGAGAGCTCAAGTATCGTCCACGCCAGTGTTTTTCCAACTCTTCAGCTGCATACCCTCCACATAAGTAAACTCTTCTGAGGAGTCGAAGTGGAGAAGCTGCTTCGGCTAAGGCAGAGGTGGGGCTGCCCCCTGAGCACTGCCTCCCACGTACAACTGGTGACCCCTTCCACGGGAGTGGCAGGGCCAGCTCTGGAAAACCAATGAAAACGACAGCCTCTCCTCACCACCGCCTCCCACTCCTCTTCTCTCCCAGTTCAGTGCAAAGGGCACACTGTCCATCTGTACTGACTGCTGATTTCTGTCTTCCCTGCCTAGCTAGTGCTTGCTGTTCCCATCCGCCTTTCTGGTTTTTCAAATCTAGACTGCTATGAATTTCGTCTCAACTGTTAAAACTTCCATCATTTTAATGAGATTTGGGGAGGGAGAATCATCTTTACTGGATGACTGGTCATGACTATCAACCGGAAATCCTGTGCTTCCTAAATGCCTTTCGACGTGAAACCCTCTGCTGCCTCAGCTGCCCAGATGCCCACACTCGTTTCTCTTGCTGCTTTTGTGGCTCCCTCCTCAGTCTTCCCTGTGGTCACCTTTCTCTGCCTATTCCTCATGGGCTTGAGTTCCTCAGGGTTTGTCCTAGGCCCTCTCTGCATTATTCAGTTCTCCATACGGGATCATTGTATTTACTTCAGTTACAATGTATGTGCCAATAACTTCCGATTTCTACACTAGCCCTTTCTTAGGAATTACGTCTTACATGACCACATGTCCCCTGGACCCAGCACTCAGAACTCCCAGGGACACCATACACTTGATAGACAAAACAGACAAGCTCTTCTGTGTCCCGCATATTCACTAACAGCCCCGTCATCTCCCACTCGTCTCAGAAACTTGGCAGCCCTCCTTCGACGCCCAGTTCTCCACACCAAAGCCTGCTGATACCATTTCAGACCACTTTCTCCCTCCCACTGGCTCAGCCTCCATGCAGACCATCACGATCTCCTGCCCTCGATTATTGCAATGTGCTCTTTAATCTCATTTTGTGCCCCCAATTTCATATTCCTCCAATACACTCTCTACATGCCGCCAGAAAATTCATTCTAAATCAGAGAGAGGAAAAACAGACAGAGACAGGAATATTTCAGCTGCTGCTTAATAACTTAAAAAAGGTAACAGCTGGCTCCATCATTTACTAAGGAAGACCTGCTTAAAATAAAGCACCCAAGAATAACCACCCCCTAGCCCTTTATTAAAAACAGAAAATTGGTCATCTCTGTTTTCAAGATTTTGTGGGTTCTTGAATACACACATGAACCATATTTTAAATCTTTCCCTTTTCCTCCCCATTGTCAAGAGCAGGGGTAGAAAACCATGTAAGAGCCCTGGCTGGGTGGCTCAGCTGGTCGGAGTGTCGTCCTGTACAGCAAGAGGTTGTGGGCTCAATTGTCGGTTAGGGCACATACCTAGGTTGTAAGTTTGATCCCAGGTCGGAGCACATAAGGGAGGCACCCAATTAATGTCTCTCTCTCAAATCAATAAACATATACTCAGATGAAAATTTAAAAAGGGAAAAAAGAAAATTGCATAAGATATACTTTAACGGCATTATTGTTCTTAATAGAATGCCTTTAAGCAGAGCATACATTGTGCTGCTATGTTATCCAATATAGTAGCCACTAAATTTCAATTAATTAAAAGTAAATTAAATTGACTATTCAGGGACTTCCGGTCAAGATGGAGGCATAGGCAGACACACTATGCCTCCTACACAACCAAAATTAAGGACAACAAAGATTTAGAAACAAGAAAACAACCAGAACTCATAGAAAATCAAACTGTTCGGAAGTCCAACAACGATTCATCCAGACCGGTAAGAGGGGCGGAGTCGCAGCAGGAAAAAGCGGAGGTGTGGACGGGCACACAGGCAGCAGCGGCTGGCAGCCCCCAGGTGCATAGGCGGCGACTAGCAGAACCCGGGCACGGGGTGGCAACTGTGCAGAACCAGTGAAGCCGCACAAGGCAGCTGGCTGACCTGGTGGTCCCACATTCACACGCAGATAATCCAGGCAAAGGGGAAGCAGGTGAAGGGAGGGGAATCTGAGAGTGAGCAGAGCAAGCGCCATTGTCTCCTCTCAGACCCCACCCCCACATACAGCGTCACTACCCAGCGACTGGGCTGTCCCGCCCTGGGGAACACC